>MU158829.1:381248-468170 GCA_015888305.1 Antheraea pernyi | reverse complement strand
AATCATCGAAATCGGTTAGCGTAATATTGAGTTATTCGTCTATTTGTCGTGTACATACTTAATGCAAATTTGAAACTTATACGGTTTTGCACTGGATGCCGTTGTCGGAACTGTACCAAATTGAAATGGGACCACTCTGGAAGTACCAGCTTTCAAATAAAAAAAGAATAATCAAAATCGGTTCACCCAATCCAAAGTTATGAGGTAACAAACATAAAAAAAAAAAAAATACAGACGAATTGATAACCTCCTCCTTTTTTTGAAGTCGGTTAATAAGAATTGTAATAACAACAGATACGAGCAAAGCCGTGTGCGCAGTTAGTGTATCGTATTCCTTATCTGTAATTTATATATTAGAAAAGTAGTCAAATGAAGCTATCAAGAAGTGCCATATAACGTTTTCGTGTAAAAATATGAAGCAAAATCGTGTAATATATCATCGTTTAAAAGAATAGAAACACTGGGTAATAGAAATATTTATCAACTTTATCCAGTATGGTAATTTGATGAGATTCATAGTCCTATTCATTACAATATAACTTCATGAAATGCTTGATAACTCTGTAGGCCCACTGCTATCCAAAGGCTTACACAATGAAATATAGATAGCATACCAATATTCTAAGACACCTGATATATCAATATTTATTTATTTTTATATATTTATTTATTCGAAGGAATATCAACAGCTTTTCATACATAATTCAAAATACAATAGTCAACTTAAAGCTAATTAAAGATATTCACTAATAGATAATGATATGATTACAAAAAAAAAAGATGTTAAAGTGCTGATTAAAAATAAAAAAAACAGTGGAAAGTAACATATTACGCAAACTGATCAAAGAATGTTTTGATGAGCGCTTGTTTTACTGCATTAATTGGAGTATTAAAAAGATCTAAATTAAATTCTTTACTAAGCTTATTGTAATTTTATTTATTTATTTATTTATTAGGAAAACTAACAGCTATAATACACAAAACATAGTTATTAGACTAGAAAAAACATCAAGCCATTTATAAGTCTTCGCTGATATAAAACAGAATACAATCACTTGCATTATATGGTATTAGGTTAACATTATAATAAAGAAAGAAGAAATTCAAGAATATAAACAGTCTATTACTATTTGCAATCGCCATCGCCGTAATTATAACTACTTCGCAAAAAATAGCTATTCTTTCTATAATTGGTATTTGAATATGTGGTATGTGAATATGTGTAGCTCATAGTTTTTTACGAACTGTGTTACTGGTCATACTCAGTTAATCCGTAATTTATAGAGTGGCAGGGTCTTTGCATCTTTCTGAAGTGATAACATAACTCTACTTATTTCAATATTTCTTCCCCAAAACAACTGTACTTGCGTTGTTTTTGCATTGTTAAAGGGGTGGTCTAAAATATGGATTTACACATGAGGCAATACAACCTCGTACTCAGACGTAAACAAGTCATGGTCACCCAGTGGTTTGACCTATTTTATTTATTTTATGTCATAAATGGCAAACGAACAGGTGGGTCACCTCCTGTTAAGTGACCACCACCGTCCATGGACACTAACAACATCAGAGGAGTCACAAGTGCGTTGCCACCCTTTGGGGGAAGGGATTAGGGGAGGTAGAGGGAGAGGAGGAGAGGGGAGAGGAGGTGGGCCTCCGGCGCTCTCACTGACCGAACGAAACGCAACAATGCAAGCACTGTTACTTCACGTCGGTTTTCTATGAGAGGGTGGTCTACCCCGGACGAGCCGACCCATTCATGCTGAAACCAGTAATAGTTTCAACGTGGCTCTACCACCATTATTGAATTGAGGAATATCCACCTATATCCACATATAACCACGGTATGTACCAAGAAATATTTCAGAATTCGCGTAAATTTACTAATTTAAATTGGTATCACTATCAGCTTACGGTGAACGAAAATGTCGTGGCGTTACCTGAACTATTCTTGTAGTACTGCTGTATGTGAGAAAATATAGAACTATGTATTTCTCAGAGTTTGAAATTGCCAATACGTCATAAGCTGGCGTGGTGATTATGTTCATGCCTTCCTTTGGGAAGATGCCTATGGCGCTGCAGTAGGTCTATTGATAATATAATAGGGGGAATAACACCCATTTCCTCTTGAGGGGTCCACCATCTTGACCCCTCAGGCCGCAGTTTGGGTCCCTTAGGAGGGGACAACACCTGTTGGAGGAGCAGATGTAGTGTCGATTAGACAGTCCCTGCTCGTCCGGCCAAAATGTGTAAGAAGGTACCATGGGGTTTTAGTCCGTGCGACTCGGGCATATCCATCCTCTGCTGCCCGGTGAGATGGATATCCGTTAGAGATTCCCCCATGGAGAAAAAAAAAAGGTCTATTGATAATGATGATTCAGAGGTAGCAATCCTATCAGTGATTGATCTGAGGATTGCAGTCCTGTCTGAGAATGAACGTCTATTTAACATCAAATTAACTGTTTGCTTTTATTGTTTAAAAAGAAAATCAAGACTATTTTGTGTCTATTTGTTTATAAGAGTAGATGCAAAGTAAGTAGATACAGGCCATCGACTATTAATTTCGTATGATGATGCTTCATCGTTCACTTTGATCATAATCTGATTTGATGATGGACTGTTAATATCTTTGGTTATAGTATTCATTGTATTGGTTCGATTACCGGCGAAGTAAACATCCCAATGAAATCATAACGGGTTAAGAACTTTTCTATGCTTGTTTATCTAATTATCACCCCCAAGATGAAAGTCAGCAGTCACCAAGCATTTGTAGGATTTTTTTGGTTATTGCATCGATAGCTAATCTTTTTCTGGGTTTAGTGTGCGACTATTTTAGGCCATTTCATCATTTACCGTCAAATGAGACTGTGGTCAAACGCGAAAACTTAGAAAATATTTAAAAAATCAATAGCTGAGTGGGCGTCATTCAATTAAGATTGGTTTAAGTAACAAGCCTGTTCACACTAATACGAATTAGATTCATAGCTACTATAGAAATAAAATGATATTATTCAAAGACTACTACAACCTTGTAAAGTAGTCTAGACGGAGAAGCCATAATACTTGTTATAAATTGAAACTCTAAGGCAATACCTTCAATAAAATACGTGCGTAAACATTTCTGTGAATTCAGTTTCATTGATTGTAATAATAAATTTTTCAATAGAACCTACAAAGTGGAAAATTATTTCGTACCGCTTTAATAATATTATATAAGTGTTTTCGTGATAAATTCATAAGTATACATTAATTTGTAGGTGATAGAGCCACGCTGAAGCTATTACTGGTGTCAACATGAATAGGCCGGATCGTCCGAGGTAGTGCCACCCTCTCACAGAAAACCGAAGTGAAGTAACAGTGCTTGCATTGTTGCGTTTCGTTCGGTCAGTGAGATCGCCGGAAGCCCACCTCCCCTCCCCTTCTCCCCTTCCCACTCCCCCTTCCCATTCCCCCTCCCATAGACACAGACCGGCAACGCACTTGCGACTCTCCAGGTGTTGCTAGTGTCTAAACACGAGCCGGCAACGCACTTGCGACTGTCCTGGTGTTGCTAGTGTCTATGGACGACGGTGATCACTTACAATCAGGTGACCTGTTCGTTTGCCCCCTATAATATAAAAAAAAATCTATAGACGCATATATACAGGGAACATAAAAATTACAACACATACAAGACCTATATATAAATACTGGTTGCATGGACGAGTCAATTTTGATGAGTTTCCATTTGCTAGTAAAAGCATAAGCATAAACGATCATTACCAAGTCTAATGATCATTAAAACTAGCGTTACATCGCGGTTTCGCTCAAACTATTATCATTTTCAGTCCAGACATTCCGAGCTACTGGATTTGCTCGCCAACACTATTACTTTAATTCCCGCCTAGGGTAGTTTCTGTCCTATACGTTGTATCATGTTTGCTCCGCTCCTAGGAACCATTGCATATTGTTAGATCATTCATAATTTTCTTCAATAAATTGACTACATGATGCACATATAAATTATACATATTACATAGTATAAAACAAAGTCACCTACCGCGTCTTTCCGTCTGTCTGCTCGCGATAAACTCAAAACTGAACGGATTTTCATGCGGTTTTCACCACATAAAATAATTCATGGGGAAGGTATAGGTAAGGTATATAATTTGTAAAGGATTTGTTTATTATCAGGGCGGGGCAACGTCCGCTGGGACTGTCAGTTATACATATAACAATAGCTACGCGAAGAAATCAACATAATGTATTATTTTTTCACAAATTACTGCACAATTATATCTCATCTTCCTCCTTGCTAGAGTCCCTAAATTTTAACACCAATTATGAATATCGATTTCCTAAAGCGTTCGTTCTTAAAATACTTCCTAAAGCGTTCCTTCTTAAAATTGTTCAAAAATAATATATCTTACTACAAGATAATTGTACGTATAACTCGTTTGAACAATTAACTCGCATCCAAACACACCTCATTAGACATACTTGATTATTTAAATACAATTAAGTAAATTATGTTTCGATATATAATTAATTATATTTGCCATTTTGTTTTCTTTACCATAGGTTAATTTTAGTTCTTATGGATGAATTCATTTTCACTGTTTCGTTTATTCTGGTTTATATGTTTTTTCTTTTCCAAATAACACTTTTAACAATATTTAATGTTACGTAATGTAATTTTTCATTATTATTAATAGTGTAAGTTGTATCGATGTGATAAAGCGTTGTAGGTTTTCAGTCAAGTACGGTCCTTGTTGTTATATTATTCATCAGACTATTGCATTCTCCACAATTATTGTAAATAAATAAATATATATTTTTCAATTCTAAGCGGTGGTTCCAAAAAGTATTGCTTTTAAACAAACAAATACGAGCAATCTCTTGAGTTTTACAATCTATCGATATAGACAATGGAAACTTATATATTCTTCTAAAACAATTCAATTTAATCGATTATTTTGTTAGCTTCTTTAAAACAATTGCCTTTCAAGCAAAGTCGCTAAAATATGCGATATAAACTTCGGTTCTCCGCTCGGCATTTGACGGTATCAACTCAAACAGGCGAACGAATGAAACTTTTTAATCTATCACCCGCTCTCTCTTATCGAAATTATGCCGGTAAAGTTGCGGGATTTATCGATATTTTTTCGCAATCTTTTGAAATCTGTCCCGGGAAATTGTTGACATTTCTTCGACAGGGTTATATATGATTTAAAATTGTGAGTTTTGTTGTTGTATCTAATTGTTTTATTGTTAAGTAATTTTTAATGCTCAGGGATGCAAATCTATCGAAAGTACCGTTAGGCTTGTCTAAAGTTTCTACAGTGGAAAACACTAGATGTCTTTGCGACTAAAACCTATTGGTAGATCCCGACGATGAATATTCCAACATGAAATACTTTGTTTCTTTGAAACGTGTCTGAGGATTTACTACGTCATATAAATCAAGTATCTTCTATAAAAACCAGTGAATACTACAGATTTAACGGATTAAGGTCTATCCAACACACCCGCTCATATCGTGACCGTAATCTTATCGAAGCATGCAAAAAAAATATTTTGTATAGAAAATGTCGCTTACTGGACTGTTCTGTTCCAACTAACACAGTAGCGCACTATGATATTTTATAACTACAAAACCTGCAAATACGTCAAAAGCGCTTCGACAGCGAATCTTGGCTAGGTAACTTATTTTCACGACTGTCTTGTCAATCTGCCCATATCTAGGCAACATATAGCTATTTCTTTTTCACCACGGATATTGACAATATGCCATCTTACTTCCACATATTATCTAAAACACTAATATTATTTTTAATATTATTGTATATGCATTATCGTGCCATTTGTTTTGTCAAAATCTCATGTAGATAACGTATCTATAACTTTAGTTATAATATCATTTGATTATGACCGAATCAATACCGAGTTCGCAATGAAATTATTCGCCCGATGCCGATACGCTCTGTGTATGGCACGCGACGTTGCCAGACCGCTATGTACAGGCGGCTAAACGCGTTGTAACAGTGTATGCTCACCGTTCTAAACGCGTTGCATTGTCTATATTACTGCATTGTGCTCAGTTTTATAGGAAACGTGTACGCAGGACGGATTATTAAATACAGGGAGAAATATTTATAGAACATGTTTCTTGAAGTGAAACTCCTTTGGAAGTGATTAGAAATTCTGGTCCGCAACCTTTGTGCGGCAAAAAGTGGTGGGGGTAAACACTGTGCCGGTTAGAGTGGGAGCAGTGTATCGCTTGCCTTCGGATATTGTAGAACAGTGAAACATACGCTCTTCAGTCTTTCTTTTTGAATATTTCACTTCTAACTCGTGTGAACTATTCCAGTACCAATGACGTTGACCTAAAAACGCGGGTTTCAATCTTATATAGAGAATCTCCGTGTCATAACCCTGGGAAAGACCATATTAGGTAGCCTATTCCACAACGCTAAACATAAAAGGAAGGTTCTGGAAAACCTTATGAAACATAATAGTCTCATAAATATGATAAACCCATTTATATATTATGTTTATGATATGGACACTGTACTTGGGAAGAAATCTAGCTACTACAAGGTCATAAATCATATTTTGCATAATCATGTGCACGTGGGGGCGCGGTACAATATCATAACAAACCGGTCCGTGCACGCTGAAGTGACTCATGCATCGCGTAAAGCGTGCTCATTCATATGTAAGTATGACAATGCGTAATTACTATTGATTGCATATTTAGATTGTTACCGAGATAGAGGCTTGTTGTTACGAGTGCTGTACCCCACTATGCATTACCATTAGACCTATGAATGAATACAAGGGAGCACGTCTGTTTACGCGTTTTATTGACGCATCTTATTTTTATCAAATTTTGTTCAAAATTAAAAACACTTAATTCAATTAGCGCCGGAGGCCCACCTCCCTTCCCTTCTTACTCTTCCCCTTCCCCTCTTCCACCATCGTACATAGGTTGGCAACACACTTGCGACTCCCCTGGTGTTGCTAGTGGCTATTGACGGTGGTGATCACTTAACTTCAGGTGACCCACCTGTTCCTTTGCCAACTTTGATATAAAAAAAAATGAGGGGAATAAGGAGGGGAATTATGTCTTTTTCTTCATCGAAGTCCTCGAAAAAGGAGTCGAATCTCCTTGGTTATTCGAAGAATATTTTGATGGTACACAGTATACTCGGTCTGCATTTAACTTGAGATTAAGTGACGTCATATTACCCAGTTCGTTTCTGTATGTTGGTGATGGGTGTTTAAAATGTGCTGCCTGTGCGCATGTAACATCAGTACTCGCGTGTTACGCAACAAATTGCAACAATGGGAAGGCTTTCACTCGTAGGGTCAGTGACCGAAAGGTTTTGAACATGATCATAACGTTATCAGAAGTAATATGAATAAATATGACGTAACTGTTGATCGACGGATCAATTGTTTTTTTTATTAATTCAGTTGACCCATAAATAGGTAAAGGGTTTTGTTAATGGAAGATGCGAGCTTAACCATTGTACCGTCATCATTAATGTTTTTTTTTTTTATAAATTTTTATTAATGAAAAGATTTATTATAAAATTGTTACGCGTTCTAAGTAAATTAATTATCGACTTTTAGTTTTTAATAGTCATTTTATTATTACTATTATAACCATATCCCTAATATTAGGTCTTTACCTATGAAATTGCCGTTTTGTATGAAAAGATTTAAACGAATTTTTTTCATGTATTTTTTACTTGTATTAATCGAAGTAATCACCCATGCAATCAATGCATCTTTGCCAACGCAGTGGCAGTTTATTGATGCCCTTCTTAAAGAAATCAGCTAGACGTGAGGCAACAAATTCTTCAAAGGCATTTTGTACTGCCTCTCGGGTATTTAATTTTTTTCCCGCCAAGGAGTTATCCATATTCTGGAAAAGTAGTAGTATGTAGGCGCAAGGCCTGGTGAGTAGGGCAGATGAGGGAGAACTTCCAACCCCAGTTCTTGCAACTTGAAGACCGTCTGCTGTGCAGTATGAGGTCGCGCGTTGTCGTGCAGCGGAGACGAGCGATTGACCAATGCTGGTTGGAGATGTGCCAGCTTCTCCATAATACTGTTCAGTTCTTCACAGTAC
The DNA here is from genome assembly GCA_015888305.1 of Antheraea pernyi. Lineage (NCBI taxonomy): Eukaryota > Metazoa > Arthropoda > Insecta > Lepidoptera > Saturniidae > Antheraea > Antheraea pernyi. The sequence continues at coordinate 460,054 of MU158829.1, read as the reverse complement.
ACATCTGCAGTAATTCTCACCCCGTTTGGTAAGAAGCTGTGATGAATCACACCGGCGCTAGACCACCAAACAGTGACCATCACTTTTATAGGGGTAAGTTTTCGTTTAGGGCATTGTTTAGGTGCTGAACCAGGATCCAACCAACTTGCTGAGCGCTTGCGGTTATCAAACAGAATCCATTTTTCATCGCAGGTAACAATGCGGTTCAAAATTCCTTCATTTGTGTGTCTGTTGAGCAGTGCAAGGCACGTCTCGACGCGTACTTCGCGCTGGCGATCATTGAGTTCGTGGGGCACCCATTTGTCAAGCTTTTTTACCTTGCCAATTTGACGCAAATGGACCAATATTGTTTTGACGCTAACGTCGAAAGCTGCTGCTAATTTAGCCGTAGATTGTGTATCATCAGCTTCCACAATCGCCTTTAATTCGTCATTGTCGACCAAAGTCTTCGGACGACCGCGAGGTTTATTTTTGAGGTCGAAATTCCCAGAAGGCAAGCGGGCAAACCAATAACAGGTGGTGCGTTGGTTTGTAGTGTTAGCTCCGTAAACGTCGTTGATGCTGCGTGCCGCTTGTGCCGCGTTGCTGCCACGACGGTATTCATATACCATAATTACTCGAATTTTTAACGTATCCATGATGACAAAAAAGATTGAAATGCGATGAAAATGTAACACTAATCAATAAACAAATGACTACGTTTGGTAAAAGAATTCCATGTTTTTAAAATAAAATTAATTTGATTTGAAATGGCCAGTACTGCAGAACGGCATACTTAACGCTTTCATATTACATAATACTCTGAAATATCTTCTATCTGCCAATAGAATTATCGTCAAAATCAATCATTGTATCGAAAATGTAGACGGTGTTAATACAAATTTCAAATTCGAATTACGCGAAACTTATACGAGTATCTATATATACTTCTACACTAATATTATAAAGAGGTAAAGTTTGTGAGTTTGTGACGTTGTAGGGGGTAATCTCAGGAACTATTGGTCCGATTTGATAAATTCTTACAGTGTTATATAGCTCATTTATCGAGAAAGGTTATAAGATATATATCATCACGCTAAGACTAATAAGAATTGAGCACCATTGAATAATGTTTCAAAATCAGGCTATTTTTTTCTCTTGAGAGCTTTCGCTGCCGAGTTCCTTTGAGGTTCAATTAAGTCAAAATTATTGAACGTATCGACGTAGAATTGAATGAATCGAATGAGTATTCGATGTGATTTTTTTCAAAGATGTTTCTAGGTTAGTTATCTTTTGGATTGTATTGACTGTAAACTATTTTCTTTTTAATTTAAAATTTTTACTAATGCATAACGAATAGAGCGGGTATTAGCAAGTTTGGTTAATAAATGTAACCGTATTAAACACATGTTTAACCGCGAGTAAAAGCTAACAATAAAGCGTGCAACGTCGTGTCACACCACAGCACTGTCGCGTTAATTATGTTGTCAAGTTGTTGGATCGATGACCCCGAACAAACGGGTGAAAGCGTTCGTAGCATTGTGTCGCCTACGTTAAGATCTCTTGCACAATAAGATCTTATCAATGCTGAAATCGGTATGAATCAACAACCGGTAAATATTGCCGGAGGTTTACCGGTTTTTAATTTATATTAATACTGCAAAGCTCAGGAGGTATTTTGCTTTTGGACACACTGAGGTCACTTACACAATACGTTCCTATTAATGCTGAAATCGGTATGAATTAATTACCGGTATTTATTAACGGAAGCTTACCGGTTTTTAATGTGTACTAATATTATAAAGCTCAGGAGGTTGTACGCGGTAATCTTTGAAATTAGCAATCACATCTAAGAAATTCTTTTTGCATTTTATACTTATACTACATTTCCGACATCGTGTTTTTTTTTTAAATGAAAACATTGTATTTCTATATCTTTAACGGTTTTGCAGCACATGCCAAGCTAGCTCTCAGGTAGCAGGATTTTCTTCTTAGGTACATTTATCTTTATATTTTGGTTAAACTTTCTCGTTTATAATATTAATAGGGTCTATTGAGGAAGGTTGTAGGGCATATAATATCACGCTACGACTTTTAGGAGCGGAGTAACTGACAAGATATGCATCCCAAACTATGCTAAGCGCGTACACAGTAGTGTTTGGGGCGCCACGGAAATCGCGAGACAAAATTAGTTATGTCGTAAAAGTGTTATAGGCTAATGAGCTCTAAAAAACCGAAATATCTTTAACCGACTAAGTGGTCCAATTTACGAAAATGATATAGATTTTTTTAACCAAGTTTTGTATGTGTATGCAATAAGGATTCAAAAACATCAAATAAAATCAAAAACCAATTACCGATGTTGCGGTGTAACCAATTTAGATCTCCAGTGGCATTTCCTGTCGTAAGTTTTAGAATCAGTGAAATATCAGGAAACAGTCAAAAGATCTTAAATAGCTGTATTTGAATAAACATCAGAATCAATATAAATAACCGGTAAAACTACCGATATTTCCTATATTTGAATCGTTCCATTAAACAAGAGTGCACCATATTAAAATTCTCGGAGTTGAGAGCATTTTCAAATGCAAACAAGTGCCCAGTTTTATTAAAACGAATTCTATCTGTTTTCAGTATTAGAAACCGACTAGATCCTTTGTTGGACTTCAAAACACAATACTATTTTAATAATTAATAATTTTAAAAAATAATTTTAATAATTATATACTTTCTCGTAATACTGAAATTGAACAAGGAGTTTAGTAAATTTAATCAAATTATCCAGATCTATAATATGTTCCGTGATCTTTGCTTATAATGAAATATTACACAGAGCTATGTATAATTAATATGTTTCTATATATACTGGTGCAGACAACCTTCTAAAAACAATTCCTCTAGGAGTGAATCAGATCTCAGAGAGAATAACTGATAACATTTTAAATAATTTACTTTCTAACGTCGTTGTTTAGTCCAACTTTTATATGTCGAAAATCTCTAAAACTCGAAAGAAACCCTTTTAACCCCTGATATTTCAATCACTCGAAATCTCAGCCCTCGACAAGTAAAAATAAACAGAATTACCTTACAGTGTTTTACAATAGGTATTATTACGCCCGTAGGTTAATACAATACTGTTTGCGACCGAAGTAATTACACTACCATGAAATTTACTCCTAACAATGCCGTAATGGAAGTCCTATTGATGATCGCTTCCTCATTTCCTTTCGTATTCGTGCCAATGTCTAAGATAGAACTCTGCTCCGAGCGACCGCGTCGCGTCTTATATACGTTTGAATAATGGAGGGTGGAAAACTCTGGAAGGTGGACGTCATTACTCGAACGATTAGATAAACTTCGCGACAGGTTTTTAACCTCATTTTATTCCGTTCCCACAGTCGGTGACACGTTCTTTGTTTATTTGTAACAGGTATACAGATTGTAAGAATATTTTTTCTCTCATCTCATGTTGAATACCCATGTAACTGGAAGAAAATATAACTAAGAAACGACTTTAAGAATATTGCTGACAAAATATACATTTTAGAGGCAATTTTTGCGTTAAGTATTATCTTTATAATAAGAAGTTTTATCTATATTCAAAATTACGCACGATAACATCTAAACCTCCGCAAATGGAACACCTTTCTATGTCAAACTTCTTTATAATGAAAACCTATATAACTTCCTTGAAATTCGAGTTACCGAGATTATGCCATAAAGTTTATGTTAATCTTCTTATGTTAAATTATAATTCTTTTGTAGTTTTTTTGTTCCATTTTTATACAGTAATTATATTATATGAAAATATGATACATTGGAGTTAACATATAACGTAACTTATATCATAAAGTTTTTTTTATATGTCATAGGAGGCAAACGAACAGTTGGGTCACCTGATGTTAAGCGGTCACCACCGTCCATAGACACTTGCAACATCAGGAGAGTCGCAAGTGCGTTGCCAGCCTGTGTTTGGGAGGAGGGGGAAGAGGGGACTGGGAGTGGGGAAAGGGAAGTGGGCCTCCGGCGCTGTTACTGACCGAACGAAACGCAACAATGCAAGCACTGTTACTTCACGTCGGTTTTCTATGAGAGGGTGGGACTCCCCCGGACGAGCCGACCCATTCATGCTGAAACCAATAATAGCTTCAACGTGACTATACCACCAACAAACGTGTAAAACTTTTTTTTTATGGCGACCTATCTTTCAGATTATTACTGTCTATCATTATTAAGTGTCTTGTCATAATCCCAATGTCCTAACAAGATGGTTGCCCCATTGTTAGAACTTTCCAAAGTGACTTTGTCGCATCTCAGAATTCCTATTTCGTGGTTTTTTTTATCCACTTCACTTATGCACAATAATTGAACTATATTGCGTAAAGTAGCATCGTCATCAGCCTGTAAGAGACCCACTGCAGGACCATAGGCCTCTTCCCGAGCGAAGGTATGGGTATAATCACCACGCCAGCTCACGACGTATTTCAAACTCTAAGATATCCACAGTTCTATATAGTAGTACTACAAGAACATTTCTCAGGTTCAGGTTTCCTCCCGATGTTCTCCTTCACCGTCAGCCGATAGTGCTACCAATGTAAATTAGTAAATGTACGTGAATTCCGCAAACGTCGATGGCGCGAAAGTGCCAAAGACGACACCAGCGCCCTCTAGACCCGACTCGCCCGTGGCTGCGGGTTCCGCAGTTTCGGGCAAGAAGCCCCGCCCACCGCCCCCCGTTACGATCCAAGACAAAGCGTCTTGGGTTGAGATTTCTAGCCTGCTGGAAACGGCAGGTATCCCTTACACCTCCGCCGTGAATACCGCTGTAGGTATTCAGGTGAAGGTAGCCACGTCCACCGCCCATCGCAACCTCACTCGTTTCCTTCGGGACAACCAGTGGGGCTATTTCACGCACTCTCTCGAAGAGGAGCGTAAACTACGGGTTGTGATCCGTAGAGTCCCCTCAGAACTCCCGACTGACGACATTTCAGACGACCTCAAGGAACAGAAGATTCCTGTTCGCGAGGTTCATCGTATGCGCTCTCCGCGCACCAGGGCTCCATATGATATGGTTCTCGTTGTCCTCGACCGCACCCCTCAGGGGAAAGCGATTTTTAATCTTACATCCCTTTGCGGCCTCTCCAGCGTCATAGTCGAGCCGCCGCGCAAAACGTCTGTGCCCTCGCAGTGTCACAACTGCCAGGTGTACGGACACTCCGCACGAAACTGTCGCCTGAAACCCAGGTGCGTTAAGTGCCTCGGCGACCACTCCACTAGGGAGTGTTCTCGCACGAAAGACGCCTCCGACCCTCCGAGCTGTGTTCTGTGCCGCGGCGTGGGCCATACCGCGAATTATCGCGGATGTCCCCGCGCCCCGCGCACAAAGCGCCCTCGATACCCCAGGCAGGCGTCGCCGTCTAAGACGGCCGCTGCCCCCGCCCGTCCTCGACCTCCGCCTCTCATGTCTCGAGAGGCCTTCCCGAACCTGCCGGGCACGTCTCGTGCACCGGCAGCGTCCGTACCCGCGACTAGTGCGCCCCCCCGCCCCTACCGGGCCCCTCAGGCCCCGTGGGCTCCTAAACCCGCGTCCCAGCACACTCCCAAACCTCCGGCGGCTAATCCTTCACAGGATGACCCCGCATACTCCTTTTCCCTATCGAGTATTGACTACGCAGGTCAACTACTCATTTTCCACGAGATCTCGGAGATCTCGGCGTACGAAGAGTGCTCTCGTAATCCGCTACTAGGTGCCGTCACGGCAATCCATAGATTTCCAGCCATCGCGGCTACACTACAACGGCTCGCGCGCGCAGCTGTTAAAAAATAAATAACTCAAATAAGATAGAGTAAATCGCGTATTTACGTCTATCTTCCCCTAAACATAACCGTCAAACAATAATAATAATTTTTGTTATGTCTATTTTTAGATATCGGCGCCGTCGCCGTTAAGTAAATTTAAATTCGATCTTATTAAATGCGTGTTGCGCCCACGCTTTTGTAATCGATCCCTATTAGCTCCCGCACACTTCGCGGTTCTCAATAATATCTCGAGCCTAGGTCGTCCCCGCGCGGAGCCCTCTTGATATTATTTTCGCGATACAGTGACTCACCTACATCACTTGAACAGACATATGAGATCATCTCTCTCACACACGTGCACATATATACACATGGTGGGAGGGTTTTGTTTTTTTTTTCCCTCATCGAACTGAATCGAATAGTTTAAGTTCGTTTCAATCCGATATACACGTATTCATTTGTGAATCATGCAATTTCGATTGTAAGGTTCACAAATGTATATATGTATGAATAGCTAGAATAGTTTAGATCTTAGAATAGTTAGCTAGGACAGACGTGTCTTTTTCCAGGAAACAGCCCAAGCCGAGGTGTGCGTGCACCCTTGTGTATGTTACCCAAAACCAAAATCGGCTGAGTGTCCTAAGCGCTCGGCCTTAGTAGTCCGGTGAAGCTGTAAAGACCTTGCCAGGTCAATAGCATAGTCAGTTCGAAAAAAAAAAAAAAAAAAATACGTGAATTCCGAAAAATTCGTTGGTACATGCCGGGGTTCGAACCTGCGGACATCGAAGTAATATTCCACCGGTCAAACCACTAGGCCACCACGACTTACCGTAAATATATAGAGTCAAATAACACAAGATTATTCATAAAATATGAAACATGTAGCGAGTCTAAGGCAGTATAAGATCCCGCCATAAACTCCTAGGACTGTGTTTATTACTTTAGCAGACAAATTAAAAGTTTCAAATATGAACTAACAATGAGATAGAGTTACGATGGCTCAGTTAATAGCGTTGACGCCGTAGTAGATCGACGCAGATTCGAATTCTTGAACCTAAGTCGAAACTACTGGTGACGGAAAACAATGTGACAAGACCATGTCACTTTGATAGTTCTTTTTCTTATATTATATACAATCCTCGAGTTCAAAATCTATTCCTAAGCACCTGTAGGCGTATTGAGCCAGTTGCCCTTTAGGTTTAACGTGATATGTTATACCACAGATTTAACATGAGTTGAGATTGTGATCCGCCTATAAAACCTGTAAAGTATAAACTATTTAAATTCTGTTGAAATGTATATTTGTTATTATATACATATACTAGCTGATACCCGCAACTTCGTGCGTCGTTTATTATCTTTATTGTCTTCTTATATCTCAAAGGAATTAGGTAGGGTTTCGACGAAAGCTCCCAGGCGGCTTGATTTCTTCCGACACTGCCAACAATTATCGTTATATTTCAAACAATTTACATAAATTTAACAAATTATACATCTAAATCTTCCTCGTGAATCACTCTAATTGTTAATCAAAACTGCGTGAAAATCCGTTCAGGAGTTTTTAAGATTATCATGAACAGACAGACAGATAGACGCGGTGGAAGACTTTGGTTTAAAATATATAGTGATAACATTACTAGCTCTTGCCAGCGGCTTAATGATCGCCATGATGATCGGTTAACCGGTAAAAGTTTGAAAGCGTAACAAACACAAAAACCCACATAACGTGTAATATAAAAATATTAAAAAAAATGATCATAAAATTATTACAATACTCAAGTAAACGATTTCACGGATGAAATATTCTTTTTACAAGAACAAAACTATCGAGGGTTTATAGAAACGTCTGGGTCTCGAGATAACACCGTACCCTCCAATATTATTTGTCTTTCGTTATTCATAAAATATATTTCAATTTTCTTTATACTGTCGTATTTTTCGTAGTTTAAACTACGATATAGCGTTGCACAGTAAATTCTGTTTCCTACGCCCTTAAATAAAGTATATGAAGGAATCGTAGCTCATTTATAACGTGTACGGACACCGTGTTAGACGTAGGTTCTTATCGCTATAATGAGACTGTGCTTTCAATCACAATTAATCAATATGTGAACGATTGTGACGTTTGGAAATGACGCCCCTCTCTGTGCATCCACTAATAACGAATGTAACTGTTTATGTTATGCAAAAATATATAACACTAGCCTTAGCACGCGACTTCGTCCGCGTGGAAGCGCTCAGGAGGAAAAAAACACCGATTTTGAACCGTCCTTCATTGGTGATATAGCCTATAACCTTCCTCTATAAATGAACTATATAACAGTGAAAGAATTTTCAAATAGGACCAGTAGTTCCAGTAATTCACAAACTTTGTCTCTTTATAATATTAGAATAGATAAAAAGATAAACCAGTCCGAGTTTCTTGCCGGTTCTTCGCGATGACTGGGTTGTTTTCCGAACCGGTGGTAGCTTTGACGTTCATAAACACCTTCTCAGGGCATAAATTGAATAAAGCATATTTTGATTTGATTTAATTTGAAGGAAAGCATTGTGATATAGCGTTTTTAATGTTCACCTGGTCTATGATTTTCAAGATGAAAATCTATAATATTATTATTATTATTTTATAGTAGCACGGCAAAATGACTGCACTGTGCCTGATGGTAAGCACAGTACAATCGAAAACAATGGCGATCACCGAGTGACACACTATCCATCGCCGGTCGCCGCTGCCATGCCGGCCTACGAAAAGCTGATCCCGAAACGCGACCCGCAGAAGCGACTCACTATGACGGGCTTTTTTGCCATATACATGGTGGTTGTAACCCAATCAGGCTGTAAAACCCTACCACCCCGCAAAATACCTTACCTGGCATTAATTATTTAATTTATAATCATTTATTACTCGACAAATGTTAGACAACAGTCGTCCCTCTGCCGAAGGCGTCACAAATACAATAATATCGGATCTTTATTTAATACTTTCTGTTGTTCTTTAGTCTCAATAAAGTCTCAATTGAATAAAAATGGATTTACGTTTATTCTCTCATGTAGATTTCAAATTCGATTGAAATTTGTAAGCTCTCATATATTGTGCATGTTACTTTCACATCTAGTAGGTTACATTATTAACAACTTCTCTTAGCGTATATTGTTACTAGTTTTGTAAAATAAATGAAAAAAAACTAGAACTAAATAAAGAAATTCTTAGAATGTATGGAAGAGTTTGCAAATATAACATAGAAGAATTTCATAATTCATTCCGTCTCAGTAAGAAGTGAAATGGAGATAGATTATATTTTATTATATATCGGATTCTCTGAGAACTCGACTGAAACATCAACAAACATCCTCGAGTTACTTAGTTACACCTCCAATACGTAGTAAAGGAAATACCCGAAGCTATAAATCGGAAAGCAAACTCTTGTTTTGGAAAGGCGGATTCCGTGTGGGCGAAGCGGGGCCCACGCTGCAAACAAGATCATTCAAACATTTACAACCGAATACTTTAATAGGTTATATGTAAATTGAACGCTATATAAGGTTAAACGGCTCGCTAACGGTTCTAAATCATAAAAGTATCGTAACAAGATGTTAGAGAGCATCCCACGTGGAATTAGTATGCAATTTCTATAAATTAGTCGTATACAATCAAGAGCAGCGAAGTAGGAAAGCGGTAAAGACGCGATAAATATGTGAGAACATAGTTTTTTTTGTTAATATTATTGATTTTAATTGGGTTATATTTAATCTAAAGATTTTCTATTGCCAAAGGCCAGTCCTGCTTTTTGTTTTGTCTAAAATTAATTAAATATAGTGATAGTTTTTTTGTTAATTGTTATAAAAAAATTACCAGCTTCGTTGTAGTTTCGGTGAGTTAGCAATATTTGCTTGATACAGTTTTTTATACATTAATAAACTTTGTGTCATTAGCAAATTACTGGTATTTTTATATGACACAAAAAAAAATATTAATTTCAATCATTGCTATTTTTTATTATGGTATGTATTGCATTGTATTGTATATGGCATTGTAGGTCGTAGAGCCACGCGGATGCTATTACTTGTTTCAGCGTTAATGGGTGGGCTCGTTCGGGATAGTACTACCCTCTCACAGAAACAGTGATGTAAAGTAACAGTGCTTGCATTGTTGCGTTTCATTCGGATAGTGAGAGCGCCGGATACCCACCTCCCCTCCCCCTCCCCCTCCCCCAAACACAGAATGGCAACGCACTTGCGACTCTCCTGGTGTTGCAAGTGTCTATGGACGGTGGTGATCTTCTAACATTAGGTGACTCACTAGTTTTTGCTTCCTATGATATTAAAAAAATGTATTACGCTATAAAAGTTAGCGCGAGTTAAAATTCTCCACGGATTATGTTTTCAAAACAAGACGCTTAAATTTTATTTATTTGTAAAGATTAAATCTGAAGCATATACTTAAATTTAACAACTGTTCATCGAACAAAAGACAGGCTTGATTTTGGAGCCCATTAAATTGTATCTTCTTAGTAGGTAACTGTAACATTAAAAACAGATACCAAACAACAACTAGATATAAGATCGTTACTGTAACAGCTTCGCTTTATTAAAGTCTGTTTCAGTGGTAAACTCTCTGCATGCGTATTCCGAAGTTCTTTTATGTGTTTATACTGAAGTAAAATAACACTTGAAGTGATATTAAAATACTAATTATATTTATAAACTAACTTCAGCCCGCGACTGCGTCCGCGTGGAATAGTTACTTTGTGCTAAGGCTAATAGGTAGCGGAAGCTCTTAAAAAAAAACAAAAACGATTTTGAAACTTTCTACATTGTTACTCCGCTCCTGTTGGTCTTAGCCTGATGATATAGAGCCCATAGCCTTCCTCGATAAATGAGCTATCTAACACGGAAAGAATTTTACAAATTGGACCAGTAGTTTCTGAGATTACCGCGTTCAACCAAATAAAAAAACCCATCAGTTTTTTTTTTTCGAACTGACTACGCTGTTGACCAAGCAAGGTCTTAACAGCTTCACCGGACTACTAAGGCGAGCGCTTAAGGCACTCAGCCGATTTTATTTTGACAACTAGCTCAAGGGTGCGCGGCACACCTCGGCTTTGGCTGTTGCCTGATACATGCAATTCGCGACCTATGTAAGCTAACCTAAGCTAAGCAAACAAACAAACCCGTCAGGTTTATAATAGTAGTATAGATTACTACCCTTCTCTCGTACTTACCTCGAGCCCTCATTCAAATTACAATAACTTTTGATAGAGTGGACCGATATTAATTAAACAAAGACTAAGGTACTCTCGAAGATATGCTTTATGGTTTTTTGTTATTCTGAGATTTTACAAACAGACAGATAGACAGACAGACATTTCTAAAAATGATTGAAATGTATTCTATAACTTATTGGTCGACACGCTTAATATTATTATTGGTAGAAGAAGATGATTTGTGTATTACGTATTTCTGTATTTTAGTACAGAGGAAAGAAATCTGGAATAAGATAACGAAAAAGACGTCCGCTCTCCACAAACCCGTAGTACAAAATAAAAAGATACGGGCTATTCTGTTTCCTTTATTTCCAACTACCCACACATTTTATTTCCATGCTTCTTTGTGATGACAACGGATCACATGCACTAATTTTGGTGGGAATTTTTACAGGAAATAAAAAGTTCGCTACATCTTATTTTTACCGTACAGTTCCCTCCCTCCTATAACATGGGGTCCTTCAAGGGTAACGTGAAGAAACATTTACGCAGGCCGGCATCACAGCGACGACCGCTGGAGGAGTGCGTATCTCTCGGTGGTCGCCGTTGTTTTTGGATTGTACTGTGCTTACCATCAGGCACACTGCAGTCAATTTGCCGTGCTACAATAAAAAAAAAGGAAAGGAAGATAGTGGAATTTTCAGATCACTACCTACACTATATATCATTAGGCTTCTCCATAGGGATTAAGCACTACAAGAAGTGCCTTTTTTTATATCATAGGAGGCAAACGAACAGGTGGGTCACCTGATGTAAGTGATCACCACCGTCCATGGACATTTGCAACACCGGGGGAGTCACAAGTGCGTTGCCAGCCTGTGTTGGGTGGTAGGAAGGAAAGGGGAAAGTGGAAAGGGAAGGGAGGTGGGTCTCCGGCGCTCTCACTAACCGACGTGAAGTAACAGTGCTTGCATTGTTACTTCACGTCGGTTTTCTGTGAGAGGGTGGTACTACCCCGGGCGAGCCGACCCATTCATGCTGAAACCAGTAATAGCTTCAGCGGGGCTCTACCACCATTAAAGACTTTAAAACAAACTGACAATATAAAAAATACATACATAAAAAACACATAGTTCTAAAATCAGTCTAGAAATATATTAATCCATCTAAATCCAAATACTATTATTGTATAAGTACGAGAAATAACTTTGTCTGTTTATTGATTGCTTTTACACGACAGAACCTGTAAAGCTTTTGGAATGAAATTTACCATAGCGGTGGCTCGACATGAGAAAAACAACATTCTAAATATACTAAAACATAGGGAGACAAAATAAAAGAAAATAGCTAGTCTAAAATAAACATTAACTCGTTTACTGTATCGATGATTCTGGAAAATTATCGTTTCGTTCAAGCGTTAACGTCTCAAAATACGTTTATTTTCAGGTACCTCCGTGGATTTGTTTTCAAAGCTATCTTCGTTCCGACGTTAACATTCAAATAGGTAAGTAGAATCTTTTACATCCCTTTTATTTATATAGTGTAACGTAAAGCTAGTCGTCTGAATGTGTTTACTGACTTTTATCACTATATAGCTGACGGTTAGATAGTAAATAATCCCGAGGTTGCAATTTTACTGGACCTCTCTCCTATTCATTCGCCTAAGTCGGAAATAAGACTCGGCTTTGAATGGCGACGAATATCGAAGGATAAATTTATGTATGCGTATATATGAAATAGATTTTTGAGACGGATGTGGTAAAAGCAGGCTTATATGTCACAGACAGAGAAAAATTATCTCAAGTTTTAGAAATATTTTGTTCTGCATTTGATAAGTAGAAGTATATTCGCAGAAAATCAATAATAACCTAAAAACGTTCTTCGAGGGCAAACGATTTTCTATCTTATAAAGATTAAAAAACTATCGTTCCTGCTGCAGTTCCAGTAATGCTAAAATACCTTATCCCGTACATTTCATAGGAAATATAAAATGTATAGAAATTTATGTATTCGGAGACAAGTGATCCACTGTTTTTCTTATAAAGTTACAACATTCTCTCGTATGAAAACGTAATTTAAACAGGAGATTAGCTTCAAATATATAAGCATCTAGTTAAATAGGGAAATCACCCTATAACCATACAGTAGTAATGGCTTCATTAAACGATAGCATAAACCCAATATCAAAATCAAAAAACACTTTATCCCATCTAGGCCCTGAGAAGGTGTTTATGAACGTCAAAGGTAGCGGTTCGGAAAAACAAGTCAGTTATCGAGAAGAACCGGCAAGAAACTCGATCTGGTTTATCTTTTCATTATACATATTTTTACAAGTTATAGTTTACAAGTTTAAGTTTATAGTTACATTCGTTTTTTATACATACACAGAGAGGTGCGTCATTTCCAAACGTAAATATTTACTACCTTTGCTTCATAGTTAATCATCATTAAATAATAATTAAAACCATTATATCAACAAATTCCAATCCACCGTTTCATTTCATCCACCAATTCCATAATATTCGAAAGCCATTACTATATTTCGGGCAATTTTAAAAACCCTTTTGTTTCTTAATGTTTAATTTAACTATGTAATAAAATCATATAGATATTAGAGCATAAAATCATTTTATTATTGTCATGAATTTAATTTTATTATACATTTTATATTTTCCATTTTATTATTGGTTATAAAAGATTCCCGAGTAGATACTATGTTTCTTTTAAGAGAACAGACAATTAGAGCGATTTACATTACCTGATTTCTGGGACACTAAAAACATTTTTTTAGAATAAGGTCTCTAAAACATATTAGCAATTTGTTTGATAGTCAATTCAAGCATTATGTCAGACAGGTTCTAATGTCAAAAGGTAATTGTAAGATGAACCATTATGTGAATTATAGCGACGTCTAAAAGATATATTAAATAACAGAAAAGAAATACAGACTCGGTTGATTTTCTTGCTACCCCTTTTCGGCATCTGGTATATTTTACGAACAAGATGATAGTATCTTAACGTTCGTACGTGCCTTCTTAGAGTTTTAATTTATTGAAGAAATGTTTGATATTACAAAATAGCTTCAAATAATGCCATCATAGAAAGAAAGAAAGAAATACTTTATTGTTGGAACAACCATACAATTAAATTGAATTACACAAACTAATTAGACAGAAAAAAAAAACATTTTAAAAATGAAAAAATAGATGTGCAACAATTGGCGAACCCATTCAACAAAACTCTGCAATACTGTAAGTAGTACTGCAGCGCTGATTTTCGATGGGAGCCTATATATGATGATAAACGGACGTTAATGTTAGTACAAAATTTGAGACGAACAAACAAATAACACAGGCACACGTAACACGTCACGGATGGTCATACTAAAGAAAAATAACTACTGTAACCATCGCTGTTCCAAAACTCGTAACTTCTGTCATTAGCTGGTCGCTTATACCCACATCTTAAAACTTAACAAAATTGAGACAATCCTAAGGTTCTTTAGAACCTTCTGTGGAATGAGTCACCTCGCACGATTTTCCTCTAGGACGTGGGGTTCTACAAAAAAGGGTCTGAAATATGTTCTTCAAAGACGACAATGTAAAAGCAATACAACAGTATTGGAGTCATCCATGGACGATGGTAGGCGTTTACCAGCAAGTACCGCCAGTACACGCTCCTTCAGCATATAGAAATAGAATAGCTTTCCTGAAGATTATTACACTATACTCGTATTAAACATAGTGGCAAAACCTTGACTTAAGAATAGTAACAAACAATTTAAAATGTCTACCTGACAGATGTCAATTTGCAATATAAATGTCAAAAATGGCTCGCCTGTCTATTCCTTTTCCAATATTGGTTCAATGACACTCGTCTAAACACATATTATATACGTAAGGATAACGTATTTATGAAAGGTTTTTATTATGTCCTCGATATCTCTGAGTTACCTAATAGAGGTGAAATAGGGTGGAATCACTTATCCGGTCCGTTCAATATGTGTATTTATTACTTACGTAGCATAGATAGGCAGTTTCTGTCGACGCACGTTTAATGGGATTCCTGTCGATTATTTGCGAGCATTTTTGTCAAATAATTGCTTGTGTTTTATTTTAATTCATTCAATTTTATATATATTATCTATAATTCTTCTGCCCGTCTGTATTTGACTTACATTCTCCTGAACGGCTGGACATATTTTGATGATTTTGTTGTGTATGTCCAAGTGAATTAAAGAATGGTTTAGATTCACAATTGAACCCGGTAGGTTGCGATGTGGTTGAATTTTAAGATGTTTTTATTATCAAGGCAGGAAAACGTTCGCCGGGCCCGCTAGTGTATTTATATGAAAAGAGAATGGCCGAATATGATAATAGGGAATCATCAAAACTATTAATAAACTTGGCAGGTTGACGTTCACTTGTTTTGTCGCCATTCTGATTTCTTATATAGTCGTACTGTAAACAAAATATTTGTTTTCATGTCCTTTGTTGATATATATATATATATATATATATATATATATATATAGTATTATATATTGACGATATAATAAGCTGATGTTAATGCGATGATAAGCTCTCAATCCACCCGCATCCGCTGTTTCTCAGATCTGTTAAGTGCCTATCTATTTATAATCAATTCTACAAAGTTCTTATGTGAGAAGTATCAAACAGTATATTGAGAATTCAAGACATGAAAATCTACTTATCTATTTACGTATAAAATTAAAGGAAAAACGCAAAACGGCTATAATTATATACTAGTGTGCCCGCGGTTTCGCGAGCGTCTTTAATATTTATCACATAATGATTAATAGAAACTTATGTAAAAGTTTCGGCTCGTAAGTATGTAAGGAAATGAAACTGTTTCCAATGTTTTTGATTATAAAATTAACACTCCTCCACAGCTACTAAATAAAGAAAACATTTCGTATATCAATGTACTGTACACGCGGAGGAAGTGGAACTTATTTGGCTTATATATATATATATATATAATTCAGAATTGCTGAACAATAATCATCAATAATCAAGTAAACGTCATTGCATAGTATAAAACAAAGTTCCCTACCGCGTCTGTCTGTCTGTCTGTTCGCGATAAACTCAAAAACTACTGAACGGATTTTCACGCGGTTTCCACCAGTAGATAAAGGTTCAAGAAGAACGTTTTGGTATATAATTAGTCAAGGTTTTTTTTTATAATCAGGGCGGGACAGCGTCTGGCGGGCCCGTTAGTTTTATTATTATTAGTATTATATAATTTAACATCTAATTATAAGAAATGTCTAGGTACTGAAGTTTTTCCTTTAATTTTCTACAGTTGTTTTTATTAAATATTAATACTAGTGCATATGTATTTTATACTATATGTATAAATGGATATCTAGAAAACTAAATGAAAGATGTAAATATTAAATACTATCTTCTGTCCCCGACTTCGTCCTTGTGAAATAGCCACCGCGCTGTTTACGCAGTGCGGCAGCTGATGAGGTCGAAAAGAAAAAAAATATTTTTGAAACATTTTTCATTGATGCTCTGGTTCTATTGATGTGCGTGAAGATATATCGCCTATACCCTTCCTCGGTAAATAAGATATCTAACACTGAAATAATTTTTCAAATCGGACCAGTAGTTCCTGAGATTAGCGCGTTCAAGCAAACAAAGTCTTCAGATTTATAATATTAGTATTGATTATATAATCATATAAGAATTTAAACTCGGTGTATTATTCGATTCAATCCAATAACTCGATTTTACCTAAACCACGTATGTGGACTACAAAAAAGCCTTCTGATTGGTAGATAAAAATCCCGGGCCATCGGTCATATTCCGGGATCAATAGACTAGATGGCGAACGGAATACAAATGGGCCTATTACACCTAGAAGGTACGCAGAATGACTTGAAAGCTTTCTTTCTGCTTGTTCACTTAAAGTTCTGGGGGGATTGTCGTGAATCACGCGTTTTAAGTACCTCCTCACCGGCACGTGAAGATTATATAACGAGAAAATAATTAAGTATCAAGATTAATCAGCGTATATTTATTTACTTCGTTTTTGATGATCTGTAAGTATAACTGTACATGAATATTATATCAGATATCAAAACAATAAAGGCATCATAAATTTATACACATACTAGCTGACCCGTGCAACTTCGTCTGCATCGAATCGGTTATGTAATTATTTACATCACAATAGAAACCTCAAATATAATAGTATTTCTCCACTATTTAATGGATGTATTATACATATAAACCTTCCTCTTCAATCACTCTATCTATTAAAAAAAATCGCATCAAAATCCGTTGCAGAGTTTTAAAGATTTAAGCATACATAGGGATATAGGGACAGAGAAAGCGACTTTGTTTTATACTATGTAGTGATATATATCTCTCAAATGTTATGTTAGTCGCCCAGTCCAACTTCGTATGTAGGAAAGAAATTAAACTAATTCTTTATTTTACAACACAACAGTATCATGAAATAAGCAACGGAATTTCTTAATCTGTAAATTATGCTATTATTTTGAAGATCTACCTAATTTACTCATTTACTCTTTATATTGAAATTTACCCGATAGATGCCCAATTTTAGTTTGTTTTTCTGTACAATTTTCAAATAGACATAACTAAATAGATGCATCCGTGTTGAAGTGATTTACTTACCTACATTGCGCAATTGATTTATATATATATGACTAATATATTTATTTATTTATTTGTATATTGACATTCGACTTGAACATGGCTTAATTGATTTTGGTACACGAATTTTTTACAAATCTTATTTTTGGCAACCTATCTTCCAGATATTACTGCCATTGTCGATAATCAATAATATTGCAAGTGTCGTGTGATTATTTCAATGATCCAATGAGAAGGTGGCTCCCTTGTTTGTACTTTCCAGGGAGTTTATGTGGCATCTGAGATTTCATGTGCCGAGGTATTTTCCATTCATTTCACTCGTGCACAATAATCAAACTGTATTACGTAAAACACTACCAATATTACGAAATATGGAGTCAAATAACACAAGATTATGAATAAAATAAAAAATCTACTACATGACACACCAAAAATTCCAACACGAAGTCTCCACACTTAATAGATGGTAGAGCTACGCTGAAGCTATTACTAGCTTCAGCATGATTGGGTCGGCTCGCCCGGGGTAGTACCACCCTCTCACAGAACACCGGCGTGAACTAGCAGTGCTTGCATTGTTGCGTTTCGTTCGGTCAGTGAGAGCGCCGGAGGCCCACTTCCCTTTCCCTTGACAACGCACTTGCGACTCCCCTGGTATTTCTAGTGTCTATGGACGGTGGTGATCACTTAATATCAGGTGACCCACCTGTTCGTTTGCCTCCTTTTACATTAAAAAAAAAACCACCTGACCCACAGAAACCGACGTGAAGTAACAGTGCTTGCATTGTTGCGTTTCGTTCGGTCAGTGAGAGCGCCGGATACCCACCTCCTCTCTCCCTCCCACACTCCCTTCTCCTCAAAACACAAGCTGGCAACGCACTCTTTTTTTTTCTCGAACTGACTACGCTACTGACCTGGCAGGGTCTTCACAGCTTCACCGGACTACTGGCAACGCACTCGCAACTCCCCTGGTGTCGCTAGTGTCTATGGACGCCTGTTCGTTTGCCTCCTATGATATAAAATAAAATGTTAAAAGAATGCCAAAATAAATCTTATTATTTCTTAAATGATTGTACTAAAGTTTTATACACGGGGATTATATAATATTTCGAAATTAACAAGATATAAAAATAATGTTGAATACTTTCAGAAACAATAAAATACGAGTGAAAGCAATTTTATGAGACGAAAGTAATTACTGTGTAATAAATGCGTACAGAGCCGTGAACTAAGTTATAATATGTTTGTTTTCCTCCAACGCCTCTAATATCGGCTTCAGAAACTTTGACAGCCTACACAGTTATTACGTACTTATTAATAATATATCATACTGTATATATTGTTCGTTTAGCACCCGAAAAATAGTTTTTATACTTCATGATCTTTTTTATCCATGATTTCTTTGATTTTATATATTCTATATATCGTAACAATTATTACATTCAAAAATTATATATGTCTAGAAACTGACAAACTGGTCATCCCATGTTTCAGGCTCAGTAAGACCATATTTTTAGGTAATACTTCTATTTTTTACAACAAAGTCCCAAAGCACATTACCGATTAACTGACTAATATGTTTAAGCACCATGTCAAGTGTGTTTTGATGTCAAACTCTTATATAGAGTGGATACATAATTATGTCAAATGATGTTTTAATTAGAACCACTGCATGTCTATCAGGTAATTTTTACCTGCAACTGTAATTAATTTTTGTAAATTTTTTTGCCGGTTCTTCTCAATAACTGGGTTGTTTTCCGAACCGGTGGTAGTTTTGACGTTCATAAGTGTCTTCAGGGTCTAAATCGAATAAAGTATTTTTGATTTGATTTAATTTGGCGTGGGAGTCTGAAATTCTGGCTATCTCTTAATACGCGACGGTGATTTACTTCTAAGCTCTGCTTTCTATCTAATTAAGTATGGTCTTCATTTCATATTAACAATTCATCCAGCTTCGTTTGAGCTTAGTGTACTAATGTGAGATCTCTATAAATTAATATATCATTTACATTTCATAAAATTCGTACAAGCAGTTGGCCTGGCGTTTACAGCTTCACTGGACATTTCTGAAGACCACTTAAGGCACTCAGTTATATTCCAACGAGCTGAAAGATTACAGCTTGAGCTGTTTTTTTTCCGAACTGACTACGCTAGTGACCGAGCAAGGTCTTAACAGCTTCACAGGACTACGTCAGCTTGAGCTGTTGTCTTGCATGCAATATCGCTTATAGATTTAGAGAAAGAATACCAATTAACTTTCCTTTTTATAAATCTATTAACAGCGCCCTTACCAACAGCCGATATGGAATTAAAATCATCATAACAGAACTACAACCACAAAATTTCAAAACTTGCCAAAAGCAGACGCCCTAATGGTTCTCGTAAAAGTATTCAAGAGTTGTCTGCAAAATTGAGACGTCGTAACATTAAGTATTAAGAAGTACGAAGAGAATTGTATTTTACAGTTACGGAAGCGAAAAAAAAAACACGAAAGAAAATGAAATCCGGAAACCGTTAGAGTGAAATTTTAATCCGTATTTTTTTTATTTCCCTCTTTTGTCTAACTCCGGCCGGTCTGATAACTTCGTAACAGATGGGGGGCCCTTTCAAAAACGGTTTCGCTTCGGTTCATTTGTATCCAACGATGCCCTTTGTTGTAACAATGTATTATTTACGTGGTTTTATGGTAGAACTCACTGTGTAATGTGATAAACATGGTTTTTATCTCTATATTTATTATCTACTACTATCCTACCCCGGCTTCGCACGGGTACTTTATATTAATGGGTATTAATAAGGCATCTGAGCAATTTAAGACATAAAATGCTCCTTATTTGTCATTTTGACATTTGCCATTTATCAAATTCAAATACAGTTCGCAAACATGCTCACACATTTTAATTTTTTTGTTGTACCTTTTTTTAAATTTATAGTATTTTCTAAGATTTCATATAAGACTAGCTTCTGCCCGCGACTTCGATAACACGCAGCGGAAGATTTCAAAACGAAATAAAACCGATTTTGAAATATTCTTCATTGGTGCTTCGCTCCTATTGGTCTTAGCGTGATGATATTCTAGCCTATAGCCTCTATCAATGAGCTATCTAACACCGATTTGAAAGAATTTTTCAAATCGGACCTGTAGTTCCTGAGATTAGCGCGTTCAACCAAACAAATAAACAAACCCTCCAGCTTTATGCTATTAGTATGGATAATTTCACATAATCGACGTAGGTTCGAGTCTTTATGAATGAACCGAAATTCCCAGTGAAGGAAACATGGTAATGGAACCATAGATAGCTTGGTGGCAGAGCTATTTCTAAGTCTACGCCAAGCACTTGTAAGCCAAGTATTCTGTTATTTATATATCATCAGAATTGTTGCTATATCGAATAATATTTATAACATTGAATTTATTTAACAGACAAACATAACTGATTTGCAATATCGTGGTGGCTTTCCTATCGCCCACTTCAAAAGTCGTTGATGTACTGCATTCTTATAAAAGATTTCAATGTAATACATTCGAAGGAATAGAGTTCATTCTCTAAAAGTAGATACTAACCGTCATGCACATACAATTAATGGGCATTAAACTAAATCCGAATACAATGAAACGAAACATAAATGGAGGGTAAAAGCAGACCATGAATTTACTTTGGTGCAACAAAGTATTATACGAGGAAGTCATTAAGTTATTACATCTGGAGGCGACAAAGTAAAGTACGTTTCAGGGACCGCAAGTAATAAGACAGGAATAAATAGTATCTCTTATCTTAAAAGGTGAGGGTTGAAATAGCCTGTACTCGCCTCCAGCACACCATTTTCATCATCGTCTACTTACCCTTATCCCACGTAAGTAAAGTCGCCATAATATGTTTTCCTCTTCCACTCTCCCCTGTCATTGTCATCTAAGTATTCACACCTTTTATATACATATTTTACATACAATTCATTCATACCTTTTTCGGCCTTCTTCCACTCTGTAGGTGGTAAAGTCACGCTGAAGCTATTACTGGTTTCAGCATGAATGGGTTAGTATGCTCGGGGTAGTACCACCATCTCACAGAAAACCGACGTGAAGTAACAGTGCTGCATTGTTGCGTTTCATTTGGTCAGTGAGAGCGCCGGATAATCAACTCCTCTCCCCTTCCCCGTTCTCCCCCTCCCCCAAACACAGGCTGGCAACACACTTGCGACTCACCAGGTGTTGCAAGTGTCTATGGACGATGATCACTTAACATCAGGTGACCCACCCGTCCGTTTGCAATGTTATTCGACACCCCTTACAACCCAAAAGAGGTGGTAGAACTACGCTGAAGCTGTTACTGGTTTCAGCATGAATAGTTCGGCTCGCTCGGGGTAGTACCACCCTCTCACAGAAAATCGACGTGTTTGCATCGTTGCGTTTCGTTCGAGCGCCGGAGGCTCACCCCCCTTCCCTCCCATCCCCTCTCATCGTCCACTCCACCAAACACAGACTGGTAACGTATTAGCGACTCCACTGATGTTGTTAGTGTCTATATGAACGGCGGTGATCACTTAACATCAGGTGACTCACCTGTTCGTTTACCTCCTATGATATAAAAAAGAAGAAAATAAGAAGTACTGTTCCCTTTATATAAATCAAATCTATTTTAATATGAATAAATCCGCGGGAAAAACATAGTTTAAAAAAAGGTACAAAGCGGATTTTGGCATTCTTAAGTATCTAGTTATTTAAAATATTCGAAGGTAGGTCACGTTTTTCCAATAAATACACGCGATGTTACCCTCAACACAACTCAGAGGCTTTGTCTCAAGACGGGCCAATTTGTTAGTGGGACGTTTTTCCGGTACATTTTGTTCAGGACCGAGATTCCCGGTAGGGACGCGTCCTAAGCTGATGGACTAATATCTAACACTGTTACCGTAATTTTTCACGTTTTTAATTTTGCTATGTACAATTTAATTCTATTTTCCATCGATTATCGCCTTGACTAGTACAAGCAATTCATCAGGCTACAACTGTCGCTATTGCTCACATATTTAGCGAATCATCAATAGTTGTATTCCCGTGGATCTGTCGAAAGTATCTTTCATAAGGTATTCAAAGAAAATAATTAAGACGTTGCTGTCATTGAAAGTTTTATTAAATACTAGCTTCTGCCTGCGACTTCGTTCGCGTGGAATAGTTATTTTGTGTTAAAGCTAACACGCAACTGAATCTCTCAAAAGGAAAAAAATCCCCTTGATTTTGGAACATTCTTCATTGGTGCTCCGCTCGTATTGGTCTTAGCGTGATGATATTATAGCCTATAGCCTCTATCAATGAGCTATCTAAGACTGAATTTTTCAAATCGGACCAGTAGTTCCTGAGATCCCAGTCCCCATTAGGTTTGGCGTGTTTACCATCTTAGTGGTCAAATGCTGGAACGTATAGGGTATAAAATAATAATGTTATACGGAACATTATATACCGTGCATTTGTCGCGTGATATGTTATATTTCAGTTTTAAAACGCGGGTACAACGGTGGCATTGCCTTCTTAGAGCTGGATCGGTGCCAAAACACCGAAGCTTCGAAGTGGCGTCCTCATATCACAACTTCAGAAATAATAGCAATTATGTGTATATCGTAACCAGATAGTTCGAACATATATCAGTAGGTCTCTTTGATTTTAAAATATCAATTACTTAGTTTCCTTCAGGACTTTAATACCATATTCTTTTCGTTTATGGAATGTTATATATAACTAGTAGTGTATTTATAACATACTGTAACATTGTGACGTCACACGCACTTCGGGTACAGACAGCGTGTGTTGGTACTGCGTTCAAAAATATATATTTAATTCGATATAACTTTTTAATTGAAGCGATAAAGATAATAATTTTGTTATAAATTTAAATACGATCTTTTCATTTGCTACAAAAAAAATGAGCCGTCACGGGATGCCTGGCAGATGTGAAACATCGAAATTGTTCGAATCAAACGAATCTCAAATTACACTATAGTTATGCACGTCGCCACGTCTCACACACTTACCACGGCCTGTATGGCCACGCCTGTTCAGGCTTACCATCGCATATAGATATTTCACATCAAAAAAAATTAATTCAAAAACCGAAGTATTCGAGGTTGCAATTTAATTATGCAACCCGTCGCCACGAGGCAACTGCTTAAAACAGATGGCACCCAAATTGTGCAATGCCCGTACAGACTATACAGGAGCGGCGTGAGGCACTCCTCTTAACTTTATCTCAATAGCTTAACTACGCAATTTACAGATACAACGTAAACCATGAAATTCCCAGCACACACAGATCCATATTATGAATGTTTTAGTATTTGTGACTATCTAACTATTATCGTTGTGGGGAACCCCTGTGTTAAAACGTAAAATGTTTTTCATAATGATATGAAAAATACACCCAGTGGGTATGTTAAAGATATAGTTTGCTGTCGGAGCTGTGCACAATGGTGCATGAAACAAAATCGGTGACAAAGCGTCGAGAGGGCGTCAATCGGTGACGCCTCGTTGATCATTTATCTCACCAATGTCCGGCTGGCTGAGCATTCGTGCCACTGTGCGGGAGCTCGGCCGCTGCGCTGCGGAAGTCACAAAATCATTATCTTCTCCTCGTAATACGTTTATATTATTACTCTGTAGCGTTTGATCACAATCTAATATGCTATTACGTTACCATAGATTATAGAGCGTCGATCAACAATAACTAGATATCGGGTCGGCGCGAAAAATATGTCTCGGTAAATAACAGCTCACTTGAAATGTGAGCTTTTCTTTTGTTTAGTTTGTTTGAAACACAACCAATGTAAGCAGGTTTCACAATGCCGCAGTGTATTCAAAAGATGCAAAAATAATACCCGAAAAAGCAATTTAACGGCCGGAGTATCTTACTTTCGCTAAAAACAAGTTGAATAAGTTATATTGTAAACTTTAAACTAACAAATTATATCAAATTTTAAACAAAATTACCGATTTTAAACCTGTGGTACAAATGTATGGCCAAGGCTCGCCAACCAATTTTAATGGTGGTAGAGCCACGCTGAAACTATTACTGGTTTTAGCATGAATGGGTCGGCTCGCCCGGGGTAGTACCACCCTCTCACAGAAAACCGACGTGAAGTAACAGTGCTTGCATTGTTGCGTTTCGTTTGGTCAGTGAGAGCGCCGGAGGCCCACCTCCCCTCACCTCTCCTCTCTCCTCTCCCACTCCCTCCCACTCCCTCCCCTAACCCTTCCCCCAAAGGGTGGCAACGCACTTGCGACTCCTCTGGTGTTGTTAGTGTCTATGGACGGTGGTGATCACTTAACATCAGGTGATCCACCTGTTCGTTTGTCACCTGTGACATAAAAAAAAAAAAACCATGCACAAAAACACACAATAACGGGAAAAAGTACTTTATTCATTGCGTGTTAAAATTGAATTCACACTAAATGTTGTTTAAATGTTGTTAAGGATTTTGTCAAATCGGACCAGTACTTCCTGAGATTAGCGCGTTCAACCAAATAAACAAACAAACTCTTCACCTTTATATATTAATATAGATTTGTAAAGCTATTTCTCATTTTAGTACTAACATAAGACAGATACATTGTAGCGTTTCTAATCACTTAAACAGACATCTTTATATTTCTATCTCGCTTACATTCGAGCGAACAGTGCTTGCATTATCGCGTTTTGTTCGGTCAATGAGAGCGCCGGAGACCCTGTTCCCCCAAACACAGACTGGCAACGCACTTGCAACTCCCCTGTTGTCGCTAGTGTATATGGACGGCAGTGATCACTTAACATCAGGTGACCCACCAGTTCGTTTGCCTCCTATGATATAAAAAAAGTGAAATTACGTTAGTGTGAATAGTGGCAATGAGTTTCACAAACACTTTGTAAAACTATACTGACTTTTTGTTTCGAATTACTAGTTCAATAATAAACAGATGATGCTCTTGGAATCAATAAGGTTTTCTCTGAAAGCTGCTATACATTTTTTTTCTTTTTTGTGTTCGTTGAACAATAATCGGGGAACATAAACGGAAAATTACGCAATAAATTTTATACGATTTATTATACAAAGCAAGCGTTCACTTAGATAAATGTAGAGTGAAAAATTGCTTTATTGTTTGTTAATAATATGAGTGAGTAACCGGTGGTGGATCAGTGGTAATGAATTTGAACAAACGTCGAGTGATGTAGGTTCGTAGCCTGTAATAAACTTTCTCCGTGTTATTACAAAAAAAGTTAAATACGTATAAAATACTTGGGTTAAAAAGGTTTCATAATAAATGCACCGCGCTCGCCCGAGGCAAGATCGTGTTATCCTTTTTCACAAGTCTAACCTAACGTATCCAAAGCGAGACAAAACAACCAGATGGCGGTCATTCAGCGACTGTGGTGCATTTAATACGAGAGCTTTTTAAAGCCAGGGTTTAATACGTTTTTAACTTTCTTGTAATACCACCGCCTATGAATAACTTGGTTTTAGGCATTTCTTTTACGGTTCGTCTGGCTAGCTACCGCCCTAAAGTTGAAAGTCTGTCGCTGCGAACCTGGTGGTGTGTTCTGGCAGTTGCATATTATAAGTATCTGTTATATATGTACTAGTAGGCTCGGTGGACGTTGTCCTGTCTTGTTAATAAAAAATAATAAAAGTCAACCGCAGCACCACCTACCGTGCCTAATTGTGAATATAAAACATTCTTAAATCCACCTGAACACAGACAAAAAAAAACATCAAAATCTGTCCAGCCGTTTAGGAGTTCAGTAACATACATACACACGGACAGATTAATCACTACATATTATAAAACAAAGTTCTCTGCCACGTCTGTCTGTCTGTCTGTTCGCGATAAACTTAAAAACTACCGAACGTATATTCATGCGATTTTCACCAGTAGATAACTGTATCTATCACTGGATTCATGAGGAAAGTTTAGGTATATAATTTGTCAAGGTTATCTTCATTATCAGGGCGAGACAACGTCCGCCGAACACCTTAGTTATATATATTAAGATATTGTATGTATTTTCAACTAGATGATAGCATCAACTTCGTCTACGTTCTTTATTATTTTTAATATATATTTTATATACAGAGAAAAAAAAATACATAAAAAATCTGAAATCAAAATTCAGAATCACTTCGCTTATAAAATTTATTTTTAAACAATTGGATCCGTTTAATTCATCTCTCCTGAGTATACGCATCACACCGCTTGCCCACTAGAAACATCGTGGTTTCTTAAAACTTGAATAACTCAATATTAAGAGTTTTTGACGGAATCTCGGATGTAGGGGATTTTATTCATAATCTTGTAATAAATGCATATTTTGTAAAATTCGTATTGTTATATATATAGTGTGTGTTCGTAATATAGTGTGGTTATTGTGCACAAGTGAATTGGAATGGAAAACATTACCACGGAGCATAAATTCTGATTTGACCACAAAAACTCCATGGAAATTTCTAACAAAATGGCCACCATCTTGTTAGTTCATTGAAATGATAGCAAGGAACTTGTGACATCATAGTTTATTCGACAATGGCAGTAAT
The DNA here is from genome assembly GCA_015888305.1 of Antheraea pernyi. Classification (NCBI taxonomy): domain Eukaryota; kingdom Metazoa; phylum Arthropoda; class Insecta; order Lepidoptera; family Saturniidae; genus Antheraea; species Antheraea pernyi. The sequence goes on along the minus strand of MU158829.1, from coordinate 432,870 downwards.
AATCTTCTAGAAGATTGGTTGCAAAAAAAAAATCGGCATATTTTTTGGTCCTTACCAAGTGTCAAATAATTAAAATTAAATAAGATTAATTGGAATCTATACGGTAGTTTTTGCGTAATGCGCGCACAACGGCAAGCCTTACTCATTTTATTTGTATATATATAAGTATCTATATAGATATCAGAATTGTTTTCATCTGAATCGTGGTAGTTTATATTTATACCTCGGGTTAGCGTCGGCTTAGAGCGGCAAACATCATTAATTTTAGCGTTCTTCGGTCAGAATAACACTCCCTCCCACCGAGCGGACAATAAAGAGGGATCGCCGTACCTACTCTAAGCTTAAAAGCTTTCTACTAAGGTTTATTTATTACAGATATCTCCAGCGACATAACTTTGTTTTGCAAATATTAGGTTTTGTTTATATCGGCCACTGCGGGGCAAAGATCGCTTAAAGAGGCTAACCTTATCGACTTATTTTGTAAAAAATATTACAAACACTGAGCTACTGATAATGGTTTTAAATATTTATTCTTGTCGAAGAAAATATTGTTACACTCTGTATATAATATAAACAAAGCATAAAACATCGTCCGTGGAAACCATAAACATGGGATTCGTAAAATAGCCCGTATCGAACTTTGTTGAATCGCTCGAATAATGACGTCATCCTTCTAGAGTATTCCACTCTCTTTTATAGAAAGGTATAGAAGTGAGCCGGGTTGCATCGAGATGAGCTTAGCTTCGATCTCTCGGAGTGGAGTCCTCGAGTACATTGCCAGCGCGATATAGTGACACTGATAAATTTTGATTATAAGCTCCAACACACACAACACAGATCACCTTCACATACGTGCACATACACATACTATGGAAGGATCTTCTTTTTTCCACGTATTTTTCGTACTTGTTTAGTTCTCAGATACATAATACATCTAGTGCAAATGTGTGTCTCGCTAATTCTTATATGCATGATTAGTTACGCTAGTTTAGCGAGGCAACAGACGGCCTAGGCTTTTTTTTATTGTATCTCGGCAAAATGACTGCACTGTGCCTGATGGTAAGTGCAGTACAATCCAAAAACAACGGCGACCACCGAGAGATACGCCCTCTTCCGGCGGTCGTCGCTGTCATGCCGGCCTGCGTAAATGTCTCTTCACGTTATGCTTCAAGGACCCCATGTTATAGGAAGGAGGGAACACATTAGCCGGGAGACTGTTCCGCAGCTTCACGGTACGGCAAAAATAAAATGTAGCGAACTTTTTAGTTTTTTTTTTTTTTTTTATACTATTGGCAGCAAACGAACATGCGGGTCACCTGATGGTAAGTGATCACCACCGTCCATGGACACCTGCGACACGAGAAGAATCACAGATGCGTTGCCGGCCTTTGAGAAAGGAATAGGCTCGTTTTTTGAAAAAAGGCAGATTGTATTGTTCTGGAAACGCTGCCGCTGGGAGTTCATTCCAGAGAACTGTCGTACGCGGAAAAAACGCACGTGAGAAGCGCACAGTGCACGACTTCCAACCATCGAGATGACACTGATGGAATTTCAGTCCCTGACGAGTCGTTCTGTAACGGAACTCAGCAGCAGGTATCAATCCAAACAGTTCTTCAGAGCATTCTCCGTGGTAGATCTTATAGAGGACGCAAAGCGACGCAACGTCCCTACGAAGCGCCAGAGTGTCTAGCCTTGAGGAGAGCACCTGGTTGCCGATGATTCGATGTTCGTGCCCAGATAGGAGTTACCGTAAAATTGTGGCTCCGAAGATCAGCGAGCGTAGTTCGGTTGTGAAAAGGAGATATATATACAAAGGTACGGCCACTATGGCATTCTTGCGCTTGTCGCTATTCGATTGTAGTGCTTTAGGCGCTCGTCCAAAAAGTCCAGTGAAGATGAGAAGGCCCGTCAGGTCAACAGTGAATAATCAGGTCGAAAAAATAATAACCGAGTTGAGTTTTATTCTAAACAACGGAGCGAGTAGGAAGGGAAATAAAAGTAAGAAATCTTCGAGCGGACTGCACCTACACTCGCGGGAATTCTAAAGATCATATTTGACAGATTCTAATATATCAAATCAAATCACATCTAATGTAGAATTTAATAGCGTGCCCGGCAGACGTTGTCCCGCCCGGATTATAAAAAAAAAAACCGGGACATATTATATACGAAAAGGTTCCTTGTGAATTACTTTATCCACTGGTGAAATCCGCATAAAGATCCATTCAGTAGTTTTTGAGTTTATCGCGAACAGACAAACAGATAGACGCGGTAGGGGACTTTGTTTTATACTATGTAATCAAGATTAAAATAAACATTAACAGCGCTATCTACCGTCTCAAAATATATCTAAAAGTAATTCAAGTGACCCAATAATTATAAAAAAAACATCAGAGTCGGTCTAGATGTTTTAGACGTGAAAAATTATGCACACGATACGTACATCATGCCATTACTTTTAGGAGCACAGGAATTACTATACAAAATGTACGTACAACTGAAAAACGGTTAATCGGGGATAAAGTCAGAGTGCGGGCATGCCGTGTGTCACGGCGCCGGGTATGGGGAACGAAGATGGGAGAAATTAAACGTGAGCGAAACTGCAAGGCACAGGCTAGTATCAAATAAACATACTAATTTATTCATTATTAGCACTATGTACTACCGTTAGAAAGGAAAACGGAACAGATAATTTGATTTGTTCAATTTCGCTAATTGAAGCGCTGACTAATAAATTCGGCTGGGGATGTACAATGGCGAATTTTCCATAATAAATTTAAAACGTTTATTAACAGATACTTACTTATCTATAAAAAGATGGCTTTCGATTTAATAAATGATTAAGGTACATTTTCCTAATTAAACCTCAGTATTTTCGACTCTATACATGTCCGCGGCACCGCTTGTATGAACAATGAAATTAATATTTCATCTATCAATACGCAATAACGCATCTAAATATCTGTTACAGGATCTTTTTGTATACAATATGTTGTATATAGACAAAGCGACTAAATCGGATGCATTAAAGCACTAATATATATTAAACTAGCAGTCATCCGCGTCTTAGTCCGTGATTATCTTTGCATAAATGATGAAAGCATACATTATCTTTATGTGAGTATAAAAAAATCCGTGTATCTGTAATTTATATATAATCCTTGTGTACGTGTATATTAAATATACATAATTTATCCTAATAAACCAAACAGGCTACTTGTAGGAAACAGCAATACTAGCAAAACCAGAACAAAATCACGAACAACTGCTAGTTGCGAGTTATTATTTTTTTTTAATTATGTCATAGCAGGCAAACGAACATGTGGGTCACCTGATGTTAAGTAATCACCGCCGTCCATAGACACTAATAACACCAGGAGAGTTTGCGTTGCCAGCCTGTGTTTGGGAGAAAAGGAGGGAGGGGAGGTGATAAGGGAGGGGAGGGGGTTGGGAGGCTAGGGGAGGTGGGCCTCCGGCTCTCTCACTGACCGAACGAAACGCAACGCAATGCAAGCAATGTTACTTCACGTCGGTTATCTATGAGAGGGTGGGACAACCCCGGGCGAACCGACCCATTCATGCTGAAACCAGTAATAGCTTCAGCGTGGCTCTACCACCTACCAAAAATTTTGATATTTTTGGACACTAGCAAAAATTGAAGTAAAAACCTTCTAAAGTATTATTTAGCTTTCAATTTTTATGGTACAACCCCCTGTATAAATTGAGTTTTAAATATATATATTTGTTATGTTAGGTATTATGTCCTATCTTCCCAAGGGAAAGTATGAGCTTAAGAAACGCGCGATCAGAGAGGCATTTAAAGAATACGTTATATCGAGAATGTATTGCTGTCACTTTCTGCCATAAGCAGTCCGGTGAAGCTGTTAAGACCTTGCTAGGTCAATAGCGTATTCAGGTGGAGAAAAAAAATCTGCCATAGGTAACTCTAAAATAAAAAGCAAGAGAGATACCTGCAGCTTGTAGTGATTACCTATGCAGAATAGGTGATCTGGTGACTGGATATCACTGGATAAAACTGCGTGAAAATCCGTTCAGTAGTTTTTGAGTTTATCGCGCACAGACAGACAGATGCGGTTGGGGACTTTGTTTTATAATATGTAGTGATAAGATTTCACTGCTATCGTATGTTTGTATGTGTTCGTAAGTTTCGAAATATTCATCCGTAACTCCAAAGCTTTAGATTGGGAGAATCGAATCGATATACTTCCAGGCTTAAATATATACACACCACGAATATAAAGAGATATTAAAATGGATTTCTCTTCTCGGAACATTAAATATTAAGTGCCGATTTTTTATACGGATCGTAACATTGAGGTGTGGATTACATTAGGCGTATTTATCAGCGTTCCCCCCATAGGGAAATTGTCAATAAGCGATTGGAGCGGCAAGCAGCATAGACGACCAATTAATTTTGCAAACAGTAATTTATAGAAGACATTTTCTAATTTATATCTGTATATAATACTAGCTGTACCCGCTACTCCGTCCGCGTGGAACCTATTGTAAAAAAACAGTGAAATAAAATATATAATGAAGTCCATTTATTTATCTACTTTTCCCTCGGACTTAAGTGTATGTCCAGAGTGGACGCTATAATCGAGCGTCGACTGTAGCATCGCGTCCGGCGTTCGTTTCAAACGTACGTGAGTGTCCTGAGTGGCGCGCGAGCGTCGCTCTTGGACGCTGAACGCCCTGCTAGACGTACCGCCGAACGCAGATGCACTCAGGCCGTACACTGAGTCATGTTGTCATTAAAATTACAATAACTTTTGATAGAATGAACCAAATTTAATGAAGCTAAAACTAAATGTTACTCGAAGATATACTTTATGAGTTTCTGGTATAGGTTCCTCAAAAAATTAATTAAATTAAAGTTGACTAACATCGAAACGCGTCGCTTTCTCGAAAAATTATAACATAGCTTTTTTATAGAGCGTTCAATTTTATACTAGGCAATGATTTGGTCTAAACTTTTTGATGAACAGTTAAAGAGTTATAAAATTCTAAACTCAAAGAAACAAGCTTTCCTATGTTAATCATACAGAAAATTGAAATTTACCATGCGCCATATCTTAATATTAATATAAGGGCTGTGTCTTCCATGGATTTTTTTTTCACCATGTCCAACAATCTTTTCGATATAATTAAAAAAGAAAAATTGACGATTTTTTTGAATCAGTCGTAAAACTCTTTACCACACAATTACACTACAGCTACTCTTATAAATTATCATTATGTAGAGGAAGTCCTCTTGCACATAATTTCCTTCTGTCTCTTCGTGTACGCTCTGATGTCCGGAATAGAATTCTGCGATGATGCACGGCTGCGTGCCTTATATACCTTACGGTAAAGGAGGGTGGAAAACCCTAGCAACAAGTTGAACTTCATTGCCACGATTCGATACGATATATCTTTACATCCCTATAATATTAAGTTCTCACGGTCGCATGAGTCATTTCTTTTGTTGACTTGTTTTTGTTGTTCGTATACAGGATGTTCGTTTAAAATATCATATTTACTTGAAGCACTGTATTTCAATTTCAAATTGTGAACCGTCGCGGGACGGCCGGCAGACGTGAATCATTGAAAGAGCAGGTACAGGTAATACCTATAAAAGGATAGTTTACGATAGGAAATGCATATCTATACTAATATAGTATCGTAATATAGTATCTATAGTAATATAGTAGTTGTGGTGGCCTAGTGGTTTGACCGGTGGAATATTATTTCTATGTCCGCAGGTTCGAACCCCGGCATGTACCAATGAATTTTTCGGAATTCACGTACATTTACTGATTTAAATTGGTAACACTATCGGCTGACGGTGAAGGAAAACAGCGTGAGGAAACCTGAATCTGAGAAATGTTCTTGTAGTACTACTGTATGTAGGAAAAAAATATAGAACTGTGGATTTCTCAGAGTTTGAAATCACCAATACGTTGTGGGCTGGCGTGGTGATTACGCCCATACCTTCCTTCGGGAAGAGGCCTATGACCCTGCAGTGGGTCTCTTACATATTTGATTTGATTTGACTAATATTATTTGGGGGGTTTGATGTTTGGCTGAATGCGCTAGTATTTCAGTGTTAGATAGCTCATTTATCGAGGAAGACTATAGACTATATATTATCACGCTAAGACGCATAGGAATAGAGCACCAATGAATAATGTTTCAAAATCGGGGTATCTTTTCCTTTTGAGAGCTTCGAGAGAAGTCGCGGGAATAGTTAGTTAAACATAAACATTGAAAATAGAGTGGTCGGTCTGATCCGTTGCTATATATATTTCACATTAAATAACATAGCGACGCATACCGTGACGACGTGTCACCATGCCAACGGTAAATAAATCAAAAACTTACAAATGACTAACTCTACGTATAATTGATTTCGAAAGGTTACTAAGAAAACCTACGAGTGTACCTTTTAACGAGTTAGAAACCTCAAAGGGCTTATTAAAAAAACGTAACTTTACCGAAGTAGACCAACAGCGGCCTCGTCACGTGTTACTAAACGAGCAGTAAGAAACTTGATAGAATAGAGTCGCACGCCGTATGCTATACGACTCGCGTAAGTTGTGCACCCCATCAACAATAATGAACTTTTTCCTTAACTAAGTTATAATTAACTGCGTCTGAACTTAGTTACGTGTTTATTCGTCGACTTTTTACAGTTTTATACCATCATATATTTAGCTGACTGGGCAGAAGGAAAGTAATGTTTTTCGAGTATATATTTTTATTATAAACTATTTGTCCCCTCGACTTCGTCCGCGTGGAAGCTTATAAAAACAGTGATAAAAAATATCCATTTTTTCTACTTATTGTAAAAGTTTTGAAAGACTGAACGGATCTTAATGAAACGTAAATTTTTGTCGATAGTAATGCTTTCTGATTTTCTCGGAAAGGTTTTATCGTATACATAGTACGTTAGATGCGTGTTCACATAAACAGACAGACAGACTAAAGACAGTCTAAAAATGATAGAAATATACTTTATTACTCATTCTCAGACACCTGCAACAATTTATTTCACAAAAACCGCCAAAATATAGACACCTTAGATTTACATTCTTATATGTATAAATAGATTTTTTTTAATACACAAAGGCTGCACAAAAGCTATAATTACAAGCTTTGAATAAGTCCCTTATTAGAAATAACAGGTTGACATTGATTGCTTCCTCAATTTATAACAATACTGAGAACATTGGAAAAGCTCCTATGTTCTCGAGGGAAATATCATAAATGTATGCCATTATAACTTATTGTTAAAGTTTATGGGAAATAGTATAAAGAAGTTGCAACAACAAGTAAGAAACGGGAAACATCCTGCTTTATAGATTACCATTTATCTTTAAATTTAAGAGATTAAATTGTGTTGTTTTATTTCAAAATGAGCTAGATTAAATTTTTATCATTCATATAACATGTTTATTTTTTTTTAAGATTTGTGGTTTTTTTATGAACGGAGAAGGAAATTCAAATTTTGCCGTCCATAAGGTTTTTTTTATCATTGTCATATTTAACATGTACAAAATTTGAAGGTCTTGAAACATAACATAACATATATAGATAGCTTAAAATTATTTAAGTTTATTCTTCGTACACTAGATGCTCGCTCGGTTTACAAGGGGAGAAAAATATCATGTTCTATTCAATGCCATAATCGACGTTTGTTCCAAATCTCATCATAACCTTTGAAGGTTATTGATTGACACATATTCGTATGAACGTACTATTACATTTTTGAGGTATTATTTACCCGCCCCGGCTGAGACCCAAAGGATCCAAGTTTTCCTTTTATAGTACAACCATGCAATGAAATAAAATTGCAACTATTCGTCAATATGTTAATTCTGTCAATATTTTTAAAGAAGTAATAATGTCTCTTATCTCATTTTTATATAAAGATTTTTGACCTAAATTAGTCACCTCCCCGTATGGATTTTCTAAAAGTTTTCTTTTTTCTAAACCTTCTTGTGGAGAGTTATAGATGCAAAAAAACGTTTACATACATTCGAGAATTGAATTTTATTTATATAGATGGATTAAATAGTAGAGAAGATATAGAAACAGTTTTTGAAATATTCTAGCTTCTGAAATATTCCAATATATTTTATAAAATAATATACAATGCATTGCGTATACAGTACAACAATGTCTTTAGAGCATTGTTGGGGTTGCCTCGATATTGTAGTGCATCGGGCATGTTTGCTGAAGCTCGTGTGGATGATTTTTACGCAATCATTCGAAAAAAAGCAAACTCACTGATGGATCGAATGTGTGGCAGCTCAAATAGTGTCTTGAAGATGTTATCAAATAGATCTGATAGTTTGTTTGTCCACAAATGGACAAATTTGTTAAAAAGTGTGTGCACCTACACAAACTAATATATTCTGATTGTGTGGGTGAAGAAATTTGTAAATAGTAATAAAACATGCTGTATTACCTTTAACATAGGCTAAGTTTTACTAACAAAAATGGATGTAATATCTGAATTTAATAAATTATTATTATTATTATTATATTTGTCAAATCACCTATTTAACAAATTTTAGCTTGTAAATTTGCATATGTAAATATTATATTTACATTTTTACCTGCTAAGATGACTCATCTTGGAAAGCACTCTATGTAATCGTTTTCTGGCTATCAAATAGGCTCTGCCTAGTTTGGTAGCCACTGTAAAATTATGTGTTAAATATAAAATTGTAATGAATATGTTTTGTTTCTTTTTTGCTATTTTTTAGCCAGTTGCATATATGAAATATATGAATATGACTGTAGTATTAATATAGGAATATGACTTGTTATCATTTGACAAGCTTAAACCTTTCCTTCTATTTTAAAATACCTGCGTAAAACAAAACGCACGTCCAAGCGACTCGCACGGAACTAGCAACACATGTCAAAAACAAAAATGACTCTGGCCCCTTTCAAAATATAGATTCCAAGGCTGCGCGAGTGCTCCCTTAAAATTACTGAAAAACTGCACCGAAACTGTGAGTTTAAGGCAAGAAAGTGTATCAAGACAGGTGACGATCCAGTAGTACAAATATCCTATTATCCCGTCTCCAAGAGAACTTATTATTGCCATGGTATGCCTTAACAGATTTCATTTAGATGATAAATTTTAGCTAGATATTTTACCCAAATCAAATCCAACTGATTTATCAAACATTCTAAAAGCATTTCAGTAGAATATATCCAATTCATATCTAAAACGTCGGATTTAGGTCAGAACTATCAGCACCCGGTTAAGACTTGGTGAATCGAAACCGACGTTACACCGGAAGGCGAGGGTTTAAAGCAATTACCGCTTCCATTACAGCTCGAAGCTTCGCGGCACAAACTGCTAGAACTAACATAATATTGTTGATAACTAGTTTTCAGCCAACGTTGAAGATTTTGTGTAATCTAATGGCTCTTAAAACGCTGTCGGATTTACATTAGATATGACTTTTTCATTTGAGAATTAGTTTAACCCAATAAGTTTGCGTTTTCCATTAACATAGCCGATTGGTGAATTGAGAAATCTTATGTCTATTATATATATATATTATATATTTATATATTTCCCTAACATTGGTTCAGAGTCCTTGTTTTGTTGAGACTGTAGTAGCAATACATATTTTATGTTTTCGAATATTTCTTTTATTTTATCAATATTTAACAAACCTACTTCACATTGTTTGTGAATTGTTCTCGTACCCTCAATTTTTTCTCCGGTTTCCCACTATATCATTAAACATTATTTATCATATTCTATGTAGTTAAAATACCAACACAATTCAAATGTCTAGAATAAAATTCTGACTTTTACTAACATTACAAGAGGTAGCTTGTTTGTCGCTAAAATAGGACTTATAAAACCTATGAATGTTATTTCAAGCCGGCAGTATATGGAAAAACCTCTTGAATCCCTGTTTCATTTATCCCATGTCGCGTCGTCAATGCCCCTATATACTTTATTTCCCTGTAAGGCCTTTAACCCAGAATCTAAGGGGAAGTTCTATAATCTGGCAACAATGATTCGTGATAAAACTCGAAACGGTTAAACCAATTACGAAACAATTAAGTCTGTAGTTTGAATGTGGAAACTTCGACTTGAGCTAACTATCAAAATATTGTTCAAGACTTTGTACAACTGTTTGTACAAGTAGAGTTGAAAGCTTAACTTTTACTAAAGATAACAGTCTAAATATTTGTATTTTATAACAAAACGAATTCAGGATGTTAATATTTTATTAATACGAAAACGGAACCGATGGAAATTATGAACTTAAACGCTGATAGATCTGTAGTTATATGTTTTAAAGGCTTACAGACAAATGAGCACATCTTTGAAGTGTTCAGTAAAGTGAAGATTTCTGCAGCGTGTACCAATAACGTTGCTAATTAGAATCTAATAAGTAACTGCATGAGAAATCCTAGAAAATCGTTTGTACATACATACGTCATGCTACTAAGTTTGATAAAAAAACACACAGAAAATTACTCAATAAGTACCAAGTATATCATTAATCATTATATCGACAGTATTTCTCGCTTCGCAGAGGGAGACCGGCTACGTTCGGACGTTTCTACAAATGCTTAGCGAAGCTGTTTAAATGTTTTATACCTAATCGATTTTATTACTTCTTCTTTGGACCTCGTAAGATCATTAAATAAATCGGCTTTTCTCAATAATTGGCAGCTATTGTATATGTTTATTAACTGTAAATTGTTTGTATTCAATGGCTTATTATTTAATTCCTTTCTTTTTCTTTCTCTCCCTCAGTATTAAATGTAAACTAAAAGTTTGAGAATCAAAAATTTTGTTACAAATCTTTTTTTTAACATTACCACGCCTAAATGACGGTACTGTGCTTTATTATAACAGTACAATCTAAGAAAAATAGCGACAAATGAGACAGAAATGTATTGCCGGTTGCAATCATCTCCTCGTCTCTTCGGTATACACGGGTGGATCCTGTAACGCGACACAGGTGTACCAATTTTGCAGGTATTACTTGATGTATGGTGGTTGCGATCCAGTCAAACAAAATTGTCGTGTTCTACCACCTAATGAAATGTGAGAAGTATTTATTACAATTGAAACTACATTGATTCACTGTGATAACTTTATCGGTAACAAACTGTACCGAGTCATCACATAGGAGCTTGCAAGCTAACTTTAAATTTTCCGTTTCAACGGTACCTTGCAAACGAACTTAAAGTAAACTTTGAAAACGCGGATTCTAGTTGCTTTTGGGATAACTTCAATTCTATACAACGAACTTCATTTCATTTGTTTAGTTCTGCTGTACCTGTTTTTTCTCGATCAGTAACGAGTCAATCGCCAGATCTAAAGGAATTGACCAGACAATTGAAAATAATAGAGTTTTTATTAGTTACGTGATCTACTGACATCTTAGTTACGTTACTACCGGACATTTCAAACTCCTCGAAAAGGCCCTAATCTGTGAAACCCCAAAAGGATACGTTGTGATAAGCATGCCCAACTCCGCCATCAGTAGGCTCAGTTAAGGTAGTCGGTCTATCTTCAAATGTTCTTCGACATCAGGTTCGCTGTTCGTGAAACTATGACATTCGCTCCATTCATCCTTATTTCACGAATAAATCTTCCTAAAAGAACGGAATATCGAGTTCCTTTCGCCTTCACTCTTAACCATGGATTAGGCCATAGTTGAGAGAGAGAGAGAGAGAGGTAGGTGTCTATAGCCGCAAAATTTTGATGACGTGAAGAACTCCATATGTGACTCTAGGCTAATGTGTAGCATGCTTTATCCTTCATGCTATCATTGAAGGCTCGATGCAATCTTCCAATATATGTGACATATGTAACACGTGAATCAAACATATCTCGACAGTACCTTAAATCAGTAAGAAAACCGGACTGCCGTATCACCTCCATCTAGCTAAAATCGACCTGATGGTTGCAACGGCTATTACAACGGAATCCGAATGCTCTAGTTGCAAGTCTCAGATTTTCAGTTTTACAGTTCGGCATACCTGCAATCAACTCCCACACATTCTCGTGTCACCTAACTAGCGAGAGATGTGCGTAATAATAATAATTTATTCAATTCAGATATTACATCCATTTTTGTTAGTAAAACTTAGCCTATGTTAAAGGTAATACAGCATGTTTTATTACTATTTACAAATTTCTTCACCCACAACAAAAGTGCACACACTTTTTAACAAATTTGTCCATTTGTGAACAAACAAACTAACAGATCTACTTAATAACATCTTCAAGACACTACTAGCCGCCACACATTCGATCCGTCAGTGAGTTTGCTTTTTTTTCGAATGATTGCGTAAAAATCATCCACACGAACTTCAGCAAACATGCCCGATGCACTACAATATCGAGGCAACCCCAACAATGCCCTGAAGACATTGTTGTACTGTATACGCAATGAATTGTATGCAAGCAGTGTATATGAGGTCCAGAGAATGCTGGTATAGAAGCTCTGGCAATAAGCTTAAATAATGTTATTTTTACACTTCTTGTGCAACGTGTAAACCTCCGGACCAGCATATTTCCTCTCACCGACAGTCCTGCGCTCTCTTTGTATATCTTTGTCATCTTTCATATTGTCCGTGATGTAGTGTCCAAGATATTTAACTTGTGAAACCCTTTCTAAAGCATTACCATTAAGACTCACAGGTAGATTGCAAATAATAGCTTTCTCGCGAGGATTAAATAGCATATAATGGCTTTTATTACAATTGTATTTAAAACCATATAAATTAACATAAGTTTCACACACTCGTAACAATTTCCTGAGACCACCAATTGAAGGGCTCAACATCATCATGTCGTCGGCATAATTTATATTATTAATATTTATACCATCAATATAGCACCCGACATGCATGCTGTTCAGTTTTAAAATCACGTCATTTATGTACAAATTAAATAAATTTATTGACGTCAGACCACCCTGTCTTACATTTAAGTTTATATGCTTCAGAAAGAGTTCCATCCCATCGAATATGATTAATTTGATTACTATACCAATATTCAAAAACTAAAGATATTTCATTTGGTATTCCAGTGATATAGGCTTATAATTACTCAATAAAGATATATCACCAGGCAGGACCTGGCGGACGAGCGGTTCGGGCGGTTCACTGTGGACGCCGTCCGCCCGGTCCTGCGGGCGTGGAAAGAGAGGGAGTGGGGCTCCCTGACGTTCCGACTGGTGCAGGTACTCACCGGACACGGTTGTTTCGGGTGGTACCGGCACCGGATCGCACGCAGGGAGCCGACCGCCGCCTGCCACGAGTGCGGCGCAGCCGAAGATACCGCGCAGCACACTCTGTCTGAGTGTGCTGCGTGGGGGGACCAGCGCCGCCTTCTGGCGGTGGCGGTAGCACCGGACTTATCGCTGGTCTCGGCTATGCTCGGCAGCGAACAGGCTTGGTGGGCGATGGCCTCCTTCTGCGAGTGTGTACCCGGTCTGTCCCTCTATAGATAGGAGCCCGGCGGTCACCTTCCGCCGTGCGGACCGTGGGGGCGGCTCTACAAGGTTGATTAGTTTGAACGATCCCTTGCCGCCCCCACAAAACGGTCTGTCGGTACACCGTGGGGTTTTAGTCCGTGCGACTCGGACATAACTCACCCTCTCCCCCGGGAGGGTGGTGTATCCAAAAGGGATTTCCCCACGTTAAAAAAAAAAAGAAAAAAGATATATCACCAGTCTTATTTTTGACTATTGGTACAACAATCGTTTTCATCAGATCTTCAGGAAGATAACAATGTCCTATACACAAAGAGAAAAACGTACCTAACACTCTTGGCAAGTGAACTCCTGCATATTGCAATTAAAACTGATGCTTTTGCAATTCAAACTCGCACAGGTCATATCAGGTCAGGTCTTCAATATTTATAGTAATCAAAAAATGTAATGCCTAGTTGTCTGGTATCTTATCATTATGTTTTATTGTATGTTTTGTTTGAATTTACCCGTTTGGGATAAATGCTTATTTAAAAGAAGTCTGAATGTATACGGCTGCCCGGATAAAGTAATATCTTGTATTTTACTACCAAAGACGATTCCATTTTAAAACTTCAGAGTTTCTGTCATAAAAGTAAATTATGGCTTATTATTTTGAAACTTCTTAGACTCCTTTCCCATTATATATTTTAAATTAACTTTAAGACTTTGAAGATAATGTTAAACAGAGATAAATAGATATGTCTGGTATACATAATGTTGTAAGATAACTAATTTTGTTTAATGATTTTTGATCTTATGACAAATCATTTGATGTTCACGAGATCTTGGAACGAAAATTGAATGAAGTCTAATAGGTACCCCATATTTTTTATGGAGTTCTTGTTAGCATTACTAGTTACTCGCGTCTGCAGGATGTGTACCTCTCATTCCCCTGCACATGCTCCCCGGGTGGTACTAGAGAGTAACAAATATTTGGCCGCTGCACTGTTCCACATAAATTGAACCAAAAGAAGTAATCAATTGAGGATAATAAAAGATGGATACTCTGTTTAGCCATAGGGGTAAATAAATAAACTGCACGGCAGACTAGTGTATTTTAGTAGGTAACAGAACATTGATATTGGTCAGAACTGTAGGTAACAGTATTGATAAAGACTTATGTTGGGCTATATCTACATCTTTTCCAACGGGTAAAATATTAAGTACTGGCTATAAAAAACCTTATTACAAACATAGCATGGTTAAAGACCTGAAAGAATTGAATGATTAGCTTCATTTCAAACATTCGTGCGTTTGTGTGGGACGTGTAATTTAAACTCACTCGTTTTATCATTTTAATTACAAAGGCTTGCCATTAACTGTAACGAGAGTTGTCTAAACAGACAACGTTTAAAATAATGACGTATTTAATATGAGTGAGAAAGGGAGCGAGTACTGCCTTCGTATATATATAGTCGTTTGTGTTCTTTGGTATTGTCACGCTCCGAAATGTATGGTTAGGTTAAGCTCCTGTTTTTGGATGAAATATCGCTTTTATATATATATAATAATATAGATAGAAATTTGCTGTTATGCCCGTATCACGTAAAAAAACTGAATTTCGAACAATTTATTTATTTTGTTAGATAATTGGTTTTTATTTTAACTAATTTAAAAATTATCACGATTTCTTCATTTAATAGAAGGTTATTAAAGTTTAATCAAACTAAAAGTTATTATAAGCACTACGCTTATAACGTGTTGGCTTGGGAAAGTGGGCCCAACGGTGTGATACACATGCGCAGTGGGAAAGTAAGCCGATAATACTGTTTACAAAGAAATTTTATAACCAAAGTATGTCTTTCCATTCATTGTTTTTTGTAGTTTTCCTTCTTTCATAAAGTATATTGTTATGATAATTAACGAGCAGACAAAGCCGTGGGTATCAGTTAGTCTCCAATATAAAAATACTTAAGATAAAATGCTGTTAAATTAATTATGAGTTGTAAGAATGTGGTATCATTTGAAAATACACAGAGATGGAATACAATTGAAATAATTTCATGGAGGAACTTAATTGTTTACTTAATCTTTCTTGCCTTACTGTACTTCTTTATATATCAGATTATTTTACATCAGCATTTTCCACAGTATGGGCTGTGACCTAAATGAGCTAATTTTGGTTGGGCTCCGAAAAATAGATGATACGGAATTAAACTAAACACCGAGAACAATTGGACTTAGTCCACTCATTGATACTAAAAGTAACTAAAACTGAAGCTGATGCTAAGGCAGTAATGATAAAAAATAGTAAAAAAATTTAACTCTTTGAGCATAAATGTTTTCTATTGGAACAGAATGTTTTTTCCTGTTCGTACAAACTTTAATTCTTATAGTTATGCCCAATTTTTCTACATGAAAATCAAGAGCCTTTTTCAATTTAATTTTTTTTTGCACAAATATATACGAAATTAACAATATAATGTGAGAGAGGTGATCGCAATTTAATACGAGACGTTTCCCTTTCCTTTGACGTGTTGCATGAGCATAACAAGGTCGCAAAGATTCGTTTGTCATGATTTAGGTGCAAGTCAAAGTGTCACATTATATGCATGCTAAAATCAAGAGTTGAGTCCCGAGTTAAAAAGCTTTTGTTATACGTAGGGCGCGAACGTTCTGGATTGAAATAGACGTAAGCGAGTTGAGGTAGCACGTCGTTTGACATTCCCCATTATATCAACCGCCCTCGTCAATATCAAGCGTCTGACGTTAGCGGGATGGGGTAACATAACGTTTTCCATTCCCTACTTCATCGTCCGCTCCCGTCAACATCTAGCGACCGACATAAGCGGGGTGAGGTAGCACGTCGTTTCCCTTCTCCGCTACATAACTCGCCTCCATTAACATCTATAGTACCTCGTTCCCGCCAACGTCTGACGCCCGATAGGACGGTTGCGCATGAACTTATTGGATTATAGGTGAGTTATGGACTAGGCAACTTTGGGAACCAATGGTTTAGGGTAATTTTTATAATAACAGCATACTCATTACTCGCGACTTTGTTCTGACTTATCCCAAAGTCCTACAGTATCCAATTCCTAATCGTTACAACCCAAGTATTATGTGCTAAACATCAAACGTACCTAATCTAGTTACCTAACTTGATATGAGTTAGCATTTTAAATTAAATAGCGCAATATTTTATTTGCTCGTAATCTTTGAGAATGCGTTTCAGGCAATTTATCAACTAAATTTATTATTCCTTTGTTTCAGGTAAAATTCCCAAACGATGTGACATCGTACGGAACAAATCCTGGCTCCGAACAGATGTTATAGAGAGACTTACAGACGAAATACGACCGTTAATTCTATTTTGAGTGTCATTTATTATGTCTGGATAAACTGGCATTTTGCCCACGGTGCCTCATATAGGCCTCATATATACAATAAAGGTAGAAATATAAAAGATTGGGACAGGAAAATAAACGATTTTCGTAATAAGAAACATAGATTACTCAGAACGGTTGCGTAATAAAAACGTGTATCTACTTCGTAAATATATTTCGCTTTTCTACTGTTACCTATAAATTATTAGGGTGCTAACTATTTCCCGCGGCTTCACTTGTAGATTGGAACTATCTTTTTGGTGCAGTATTATTTTTCAAGGTGAAAGGTATCTCCTTTTCTATGCTCCTCACAAGTTGTATTGAGTTGAGTAGTTAGGACGTGAAAGCGTAACAAGCAAACAAACTCACACACATCATCATCATCAGCTCGCAAGAGACCCTCTGCAGGTACACAGTACTCTTCCCGAAGAAAGACATAGGCATGCACACCACTCCAGCCCAGGACGTATTGGCGACTTCAAACTCCGAGAAATCCACAGTTCTATATTTCCATGCATTTGTAGGTACTACAAGAATATACCTTAGGTTCAGGTATCCTCACAATGTGTTTCTTAACTGTCCGCCGATAGTGTTACCGATTTAAAATAGTAAATGTACGCGAATCCAGAAAAAATCCTTGGTACAGGGTTCGAACCTGCGGACATCGGATTGATATTCTACCAGTCAACATATCACCACGACTTTTTTTTTTTTATAATAGCACGGCAAAATGACTACACTGTGCCTGATCGTAAGCGCAGTATAATCCAAAAACAATGGCGACCACCGAGTGACACACGATCTATCGCCGGTCGCCGCTGTCTTGCTGGCCTGCGAAAAGCTGGATATGCACAGGCTGATCTCGAAACGCGACCCGCAAAAGCGAATCACTATGACGGGTTTTTTCGCCATATACATGGTGGTTGCGACCCAGTCAGGCTGTAAAACCCTACCACCCCGCTTTCGCCATTGCCTCGTTCGTTATTCAGCAGGGTGCACCACGTGCAGGTGAGGTTGGCTTGGATGTCTCAAGTCTTAGATGTTATTTGACACCCCTTACACCCCTAAACACTTTACAGTAGCATTTATAATATTAGTTAAGATAACCACAATCTCATTTGAATTGAAATATCCAAAGAACCAATAATTGTATCGCACTAAACATGAAAAAATTACTAACTCTTTGAGTGTTAATACACTAGTGAATATTCATCTGCAGATTCTCTTTTTTAAAGCCAAGTTATCAAATGCTATAATGTCAGTGTCCTTACATGCAAATCTATACATATAAATAAAATTGTAGTGTTTGTTATTTGTCCAGGCTGAACTCCGAAACAGGTAAACCAATTTTAATTAAACTTTTATTAACAGAGAGAGGCCTTGTCCAATTATCGTCTATGCTACTAAACATTTAAAAAAAGTGTGTGTGTACTTATGTACACGCGTTAGAAGTTATACTTCTTTGGCGTAACAAGATAAAAATCTCTTCAAAAATTTTATCTTTCGCCATATTCTACGTTTCTAGAAGAAACTACACTAACAATAGAAAAAGTTGACTATAGCTAACTTCAGGGTGTCGGTTTTTTGTGACGGTGTGCGCACGCATCGCAAAAATTTACTCTCTTCAGTTTTTCCTAATGCGCCAAAAGAAGTATAACTTCAAGAATATATGGACGAAGCGATAATGATATAATTTTATAATGATGTAATTGAGAATAGATAAAAAGGCTATAAGGTTTTATGTTTTAACGAGAACAATATAGTGAAAAAAAATGTCGAGACATTATAAGGACTCGGAAGTGAAACAGCAAAACAATGAAATAACACTGTTCCCTTTTTAATTTTTAAATGAATTATAGTATGAGGTATTTAAATTTCATAATTTGTAAATTGAAATTATTATAATTATTCTGGTTTTCACATATATTGGCACCATGAACAATAATTATATACATTTTTATAGAGCTTAGTAGGTGGTAGAGCTATGCTGAAGGTATTACTGGTTTCAACATGAATGGGTCGGCTCGCCCGGGGTAGTACGACCCTCTCACAGAAAACCGACGTGAAGTAACAGTGCTTGCATTGTTGCGTTTCGTTCGGTCAGTGAGAGCGCCGGTACCACTTCCCTCCCCTTCCCTTACTCCCCCTAGACAGGTTGGCAAAGCACTTGCGACTACTCTGGTGTTGCAAGTGTTTATGGACGGTGGTGATCACTGAACATCAGGTGACCCACCTGTTCGTTTGCCACCTATGACAAACAAAAAAATTTTTATTAATGAATTAAACATACGATGGGCTACACAATCTCAATATAAAATATAAATATTACATGTACACTGGCCGCTATTCTACGAGTCACTAGTCTGGCACAAGCCACGCAAGCGCAATACGGTCGGTCACGCTTACTAGCGCGTTATGACGTGAAATCATAAGTTTATCTTCTGCAAAAAAAATAACGCGTCTAAAGAAGTTCTCACTTCAAAAATGGAATACAGATTACAACAAATACATACAATGGGATCGTTTTCAGAAAAATAAATGTAGTAAATGGTACCAGCTAAAACATAATAGAACCTGAAGATTTACTGTAGAGAAACTTATACGAGTAATATTAAGTCCCATAAGACATAACATATTATGTAAATGTTTTCCCTTTATTATTTCGACCAAGATAAATAAATATAACAATGAAGCGAATGTGGCAATTTACTCTTTGCTACACATCTGCGCTTTTAATGTCACGGCTCAGTAGCTTTGAGAATACAAGGAGAAGTGTATTTACATTTTTTCCTCGGTTCCATGATTTCCATTTATTTGTTGCGTCTTACGCCTTTGTTTTTAATATTAGCCTTTTATGTTAGTCATACTAGCTTCTGCTCGCAGACTTCGTTCGCGTGGAATAGCTACTATCGGCTAACTTTAACTCGCAACTTCGTTTACGTAGGTGAAAATATTTATAAATAATACGTACGTTAACCCCGATTTTGAAACATTCTTCATTCGTACTCCGCTCCTATTTATCTTAGTATTATACATAGCCTATAAACCTTCCTCGATAAATGAGCTATATTACACTGAAATAATTTTACAAATCGGACCAGTAGTTCCTGAAATTAACGTGTTCAAGCAAAAAACTTTTCAGCTTTATAATATTAGTATAGAATAGCGGGCCCGGCGGACATTTTCCCATCTTAATAATAAAAAAAACTTGACAAATTATAGACCTAAACCTTCCTTGTGAATCTATCTATCTACTGGTCAAATCCTCATGAAAATCCGTTCAGTAGTTTTTGAGTTTATCGCGAACAGACAGACAGACAGTCTTTGTTTTGTAATATGGTATACGAAGAAAAACGGAAAATACATTTGACTTCAGATACACCTACATCTAATAAGGAAGGGCTGTCTGCTGAACACACTCATCAATAAGTCTTTGTCGACAAGTTTACAGCCTTAGCGTATTAGCTAGCAACTCGCAAAGTATAAAAAACACAAATAAATTTTGATTATCGCGCGTTATACACACACCTTTTTTATACATTTCCTAGGTAAAAAATGTCTGTAGTTTCCATGAGTAATTCTTTAGATATAATGACAATATTACTGAGTCTTAATCTCTTAGCGGTTGTTGTATTTTTCAGAGCATAATAAACACTGAATGCAGAGGCCTATATTTTTTATTTCTTAATAAGCATTGTGGTGCACTTGAGGCTATCAGAACTTCTGTACAGAGCATTAATACGGGAATAGATCAATTTAAAGCTTAAAAAAAATCTATTTGGATTATAGAATATCATTGTACAATATTATATAAATTATATATACAAGCTACATTTTATAATCCTATAGATTATTTACCCCTTTACAAAATTACGTTATTTTTGTTTTCTACTTTTTGGCAATCGGCCCACTATGCAAAACGTATTAGGGGATAAACTACCAATTTACGCATATTCTCACTGTGACGCGAACAAAGTGCTTTTGATAATAGCTGTTATGGAAACTATACAATAAGATTACGTAGCATTCGCCCGCGGGGTTAATGTAAATTTGACCAATCCCTCGGGTACCCTACTTTTTCTGGGTGAAAAGTGTAATTTTCGATATTCCTGACAATGTGTGTGTAAAATTTCGTGATGATCGGTTTCATAGTTCAGGTGTGAAAACACAACAAACAAACTCACGTTCGCATCTATTGTGATGATATTATGCAATCATGCGTAAGAGAGCGGCATCCATCCTTGGCAGACTTCACAACAGTCCTAACAAAATAATGAAGGTCGTAGGCATATACTGTTGTCCTTCTTTGAGGCACTGGATATCGGTGATTGTATAATTAACTCAATATTGTATTAAATTTAATTTCTTATATCGATTAAGTAATATAGTAATTTGTTTATTTTTTTAATGGACCCTTTTTATTATGTGTATGAATAAATAATTGAATGAATAATATTAGTTACGATAAAATAATTTCACGTCTATTATTTTGTTTTGATAAAGTTCTCAAGTTTGTTCTTATCTTTCATATTTATAACACTATTTTTATGTAAGTAGTTATTATGTTAATTTTACTTATAATTAATTTCTCAATCATTGTCAAATTTAATCACTAGTTTGTTGTTAATTTATGCGTACATTATGAGGTGCAGGACACCGTTATTGATGTTAAACATAAAGCGAAAAGTTATTAGACTTCTCGTTACATTTAATTTACAACAATGTGACACTACAGATTTATTATAACCACTGTAGGCAAAATCTTGCTTTCCTTTGCCAAAAAAATAATAAATAAAATAACAATTATTCTTACTTTAAAATAACAATTTCAAGTATATATATTAAATCAATTAAATATACTTTTACAGTTTCAACTTTTTAAATATTTGTATTTAAACTCGTAACTTAAATTTTCAAATGTTGCAAACATTTAAACTCAGAGCCACAAGATTGATGACTTTACGGTTGGAAGCATTAACCGTAGGTTTAAATTCTGTTATAGTAGTTTTTGCTATTTATTGATAATTTATAACTCAGTTCGCAATATAATTCTTTTGATAGCTTTTCCATTCCTTTAGTATTATCAAAACCATAGTAATTTTTTATTTTGTATAAAAATTGATGATAAAATATTCAGCCCGTTGAATCTAAGTTGGTCTTATTTATTACTATAATACGGAAAGAATATTCCACAGACCGTACAATGAAAAACAAGTTCTAAATCTGTTTGATTCTAAAAATGTTTGTGCTAATCCCAATCTTGTGTATCTATTTATGCAAATAAGACTTCTCTGAATTCCTTTACCCGTATGCTTATAAATTAGGTTATATCTTTTACGAAACTATTTGATTTTCGACTAAATACAGTTTGTATAATTGTTAACCAAATAAATGATATATATATCCATATTTAGATTTGCAACATTTTTATTATTTATTACTATAGTACGATTAATATAATTTATAAGAAAATATAGTATAATAAAGATATATAATATTCTAATGTATTCTATGACAAAGAAATGCCTAGTTATGGTCATTGTTCAATTATTAAAAGAAAACGATATGTGACATTTCAGATATTTAAGACCATGCCCGACAAATAAAATTCAGTTTTGTTCTAAGATAGATCCGGCAAAATTTATCTTAAAATTGTGTTTTCTTTTATAAATAAACAAGATTAAAGTAACCATAATTATTAAATAAGAAGAAAAATCAACAAAACTGTATGAAATGTTTGGCTAATATTTTGTCAAATTCGGTCCATTGTGCGAAACGTATGAGAAAAATGACAATCTACGTCCCATATTCACGCGTCGTGAGAACAAAGGAGTAACTATCTTAGAGCTTTCGTTGTGAAATATATGCTCGCAAGATTTTTATATTTTCTTACGGCAAATTTAGTACGAAACGGTATTAAATTATTTATATGTACTATTATATTATATTACTCAGAATGTTTATGACGACTAGAAAATACACGGGCACGATTCGATTCCCGGTAAAGTAAAAAATAATAATGATATATGAAAAGGTCCTCATTTTTTATTGCCTACTAAACGGTTACGGGTGGAGGAAAATCATTGTTTAACCATATTCAAATATATTTTTTATAGATTTCTATAACATTGTTAAAATATATAGACAGTACATACATATCAGTACATAAAGTATATACAAGTATAAAAGTACTGTTCTCGTAAGCTTTAGACTACATATATATGACTCTTAAAGTAATTTTGGTTGCATAATTTATATCAGATGCGGTAATATTGACGTTTTTTTATTTACTAAGATTCGAAAATAGTTTGAGAAGTCTCGTGGTGCCGTAATCTTCGAGCCGGAATGGTTTCTACCCTCGCCTAGGACTGTTTGTCAGTTGTTTTTGAATGACAACAATCTATATAATTTGTTCAGCAATATGGTTAACCTATTTTTATCGTGAGGAAAGCCATCATGGATACCCTAATACCATGGGAGCGGCAGGGTTATGCGCGATGTCTACTGACTAACCCCATGGTGTAAGTCCGCCGCTTTAATGGGGCGGGGGCGGAATGGGATCCCTTGTGTATGCAACCGCACCGCCCAAGCGGCCGACCTGACGTTTAATTCCACTGAGCCTCGGCTTGAACAGGAGATAGTCAGGTATACACTGACCGTCTCCCCGTTCACAGAAACTGTGCAATGGGAAGATGGGTCCCTTGATGCATCTTCCCGGGTTTGGCTGTGGCGGTGGAAGGTGTGTCAAGCGTCAGTATTGGTTACTTATCCTAACTTAAGATAGAGTGTCCATTTTATAGACCATTTATAAATAGGCTGTAGGTGGTAGAGCCACGCTGAAGCTATTACTCGTTTCAGTATGAATGGGTCGGCTCGCCCGGGGTACTACCACCCTCTCATAGAAAACCGGCGTGAAGTAACAGTGCTTGCATTGTTGCGTTTCGTTCGGTCAGTGAGAGCGCCGGAGGCCCATGTCCCCTCCCCTCTCCTCTCCCCCTTCCCCCCACAGGATGGTAACGCATTTGCAACTCCCCTGGTGTTGTTAGTGTCTATGGACGGTGGTGATCTCTTAACGTCAGGTGACCCACATTTTCGTTTGCCTCCTATGACAAACAAAATTACTTATGCTATTCCAGCCTAAAAAGCTGTCAATAAAATGACAAATCTAAGAGGTGTCTGAGATACATTTAAAACAACTTTTAGTCTCGAAATAACATCCAAGTTTATAGTTCCATAATACTAAAGAAAAATATGTTGTGCCGACCATACTTAGGTGACATAAGGGTAAGCAGAAGATGATCAACTAAATAATCATCGTTCGCTTACCCTTATCCCACCTAAGTAAGGTCGGCACAACATGTTTACCTCATCCATTCTCCCCTGTCAGATGTTATCTCGTAGTCGGGTGAAGCTTTAAAGACGAGGTCAATAGCGTAGTCAGTTCGAAGAAAAAAGAATTTAAGTCATTATTCACACTTTTTATACACATAACATCCATCCACACCTGTTTCGGTCTTCTTCTACTTCAATATCCGTCCACTTTCATACACAACTTTTTTTTTTCATAACTTTCATCTCTTCTGTCACTCGTGCTATTTTAAACATCCTCTGATATATTCATTCTTAATCTTATCCGTTCTGGTTACACCATACATCCATCTTAATATTCGCATCTTGTTACAAATAAACTCGTCTGTCACTTTCGTAGCCCATCATTGAATAACTAATAATTATGTCTAAATATTAATTCAGTAAAACAACTTTGCTTCATAAAAAAAACTGATGATAAATGCTTGATTGTAAAAATCTTTTAACATAAATAATAACGGAAAGCCATCAACGTACCATAAAATACGTTTGAAAGCTCTCTTTATATTTCTATATGAGATTTTTATTACCCATATCATATTTTTATGGTAAAATACAAATGTATATTATGAATATCAAATACATTCTGATGGATAACACGAGAAACGAAGTAAATTATATTAAACTTGTGGGCCCGGCGGTCGTGATCCCACTCTGATAACTGAAAAACCTTGACAAATTATATACCTAAACTTTCCTCATGAATCAATTTATCTATTCGTGAAAACCGCAAGAAAAGCCGTTCGTCCATTAAACAATTTCACTAAACTATGACATTTACAATGTCGAGAAATTAAAGTAAAATAATTAAAAGCATGATCTGCATTTTGAGTTCAGGGTCTTAAAAGTCAGCCGAGGGGTTAATTAAATTTATTTTCATAAGTTGCGTATATCATAAATTGCAAATCTAACGTTTCGATTGTCAGCTCAAATAATATTTGCCAAATCCATATGAGCTAACTTTGTTTCATGCATCCATAACTTTCCCACACTGTTCAATATGGGGTACTCTAAGTGGCTTAAAATCTCGCATCTGTTCTTGTAATATGAAAGTCGGTGAACGAGTTAGCCGTCCTAATGCTTGAACATGAATGAACTCTATATGTTAAATCAATTATTTTAAAGCCTCTAAATATTGTGCTACCATTATAATTTTCTTGTATATAAATAAATTAATAGACGTCTGTCGTTTTGCGGGTATCGCTCAAAAAGTACTGAATATAATTAATATAATTTTGTTTAGTTTTACCTTTTAAACACTTCCTTCTTATATAAAAATATATCACAATAACTTAATCTAATATAAAGTTATTCAAGTTTTAACAAACTACAATCTTTATACGAGGTATATGTTCAACGAAGTATGTTTTCTTGCCGTAGAAAAGTGGGGAAAATAGTTTAGGCTTATGTTTTATCTTCTATAGGGAAAGACGCTGACGCTGTCCCGCCCTGATTATAAAGAAATCCTGGATAAATTATACAACAAAACGTTCCTCATAAATCACATTATCCAGTGGTGAAAGCCGCATAAAGATCTATTCAGTAGTTTTTGAGATTATCGCGAACAGACAGACAAACAGACGCGGTAGGGGACTTTGTTTTATACTATGTAATTATCTTCTATAAATACATTATGTTGTTAAGATAATAAGCGATGAAAAGTCGCTGCAATCAGCTAGTACGTACATATAAATAAAATTGATGTTTGATAATAATAATTTCACTGAACATTTTAGAATTGAATGTCTAAAGGCTAATAATATAGGGTGGATCAATATGTGAACGATGGTGACGACTACAAATAACGCCTCTCTCTGTGCATCCGCCAAAAACAAATGAAACTATGTCTATAACTATGTATGTTGCTACAAATATGTTATGTTATTTGTGACGAAAGATAAACCAGATCTAGTTTCTTACAGGTTATTCTCGATGACTGGGTTGTTTTTTCGAACCGGTGGTAGCCTTGACGTTCGTAATCGCCTTTTCAAGGCCTCAATTGATACTTTATATTTAATCTTGGAAGATAGAAGACTTTTAGAATATGATATACCAAATTAGTTTTTCATATGGGTCCAGCAGTAATAAGATTTTATTGAGGCAATATTGGCTAAAGAATTGTATAGATAAAGAAGTAATAAGAAGATAACAATCTAAAAAGTAGACTACAATTCATTTAGATAAAACATGTATGCCCCATGCAACATCAGAACCACTGTCAAGAGAACAAAATCACAAGTTTTACAGAAGAACGGTCGATTGTATAATCCAGCACATTCACATGGCTTATTTCTATTCAACCGTCGTAACTCTAAAACACAATTAGAAGTCGAAAGTTAATCCAAATCCCAAGTTAAGTGAAGCAAGCACGTAAAAAATTAAGCCCATATTTCAGCCAAAAGTCCAAAGTAGTTGACAAATGGCCGAAGAGTTTTTTGAACAAAGTCTCCAGTCTTATTATCTGTTGAGAAAAATAAACATAACAAATTCTGTTTATGAAAGTCTCGTTGGAAGTATCCTTTTCTTTCTGGGCATAAATAAAGTAGTTTGCGAAATTGAGTTAAGTTTTCATTATGTTGTTTACGTTTAATCAAAACTTGAAGCGAAAAGGGAAAGATATTATGCTTGGGTATTTTCTAGGACTCGCCTTCCAACCTACTTTTTTTTTTGTTCGCTTGTCTTCGAAGAAACATTTGCCAGTGTCAACGATTAATTTACTGTCGTGTGAATTTCCGTTTTAAACGATTAAAAACTATACTCCAATTGTATTATTTATTGTCAAGTCAAGTAGAGGCTTTACCAACTTAAAAAAATCTAATGAAAGCTAAAATTTACGTTGAAAGATTTCTAATTAATCTCACTTTTAAATAAACTAATTATTATCAAGTTAAATTTCTCTAAATATAAATAACACAAGGAATTATCGCAATTACCTCATACATCCCTTTTATTACTATAGTACTTACTATACTATGGTACTAAATATAGTATTCTTACTATATTTTTCGTAGGTGGTAGAGCCACGCTGAAGCTGTTACTGGTTTCAGCATGAATGGGCCGGCCAGTCTGGGATAGTACCATCCGACTTATAGAAAATCGACGTGAAGTAATAGTGCTTGCATTGTTGCGTTTCGTTCGGTCAGTGAGAGCGCCGAAGGCCCACCTCTAGTGTCTATGGACGGTGGTGATCACTTACCATCAGGTAACCGGCCTGTTCGTTTGCCTCCTATAATATATAAAAAATTACTATATCTTATTTACTTAATATTGTCCTTTCGCCGTACACTTTGGGCAATGTTTTGAATATAAAACCCTTTGATTATACACATTAATCAAAGAAAAACGTAAATAATATATGAGATGATAAACTACCTTCATTTGTTAGCGTTAAGAATTGCTACAGTCTGCACCGCTTATCATAATGAACATGAAATTTTGGCATAAAACGACCATTATTCGTACGTTACGTAGCCCATATATTCACACGAAGCTCTTCTCCATTCATTACACGAGTAACGTGGTTAAATTCTGTGTCGGAATACATTTAAATACAATTTTGCTACTTTTACCACCCTTTAGGAGCGTTAAGTCGTAGTAAGAAACTAAATTAGTATGTTTTGACTTATTAAATTATACTAGTGGGCGCCCAGCGGTCAACATTCGACCGTAGTTCATTGAATTTTTAATGTTTTAACTTTATTGGGGTTCTTTTATCAATGGCATCGACTTCAAATATATAATTAGGTAGTTCAAGTATCAATATTTTTTATTTAATTCGGTTAATTTAATAATTAAGTTATTTTTCGCTTTTTAGTGCCTTATTAGTTTTTCACATCGAAGGCGGTTTATTTTTCTGTGTAAAAAAAAATATTTCCCCATTTTTAGTGTTCATAAATATATCCGGTTTGTAATGGATATAATAAATCGGTTCCAATTTCCCAAAAATACGTAGAGACGAAGTGGGTGAAAATCAAATAAACGATATTTCACCCCCTTAGGGGTTGAATATTTTCTTCAAATTTATATGGGATCACTGCTGAATATAACTTATTCAAATAAAAAAAGAAAGAATCGTTAAAATCGGTTCACAATTTGCGGAGATATCGATTAACATACATAAAAAAAACATACAACCGAACGTAGTAACCTCCTCCTTTTTCGAAGTCGATTACAAAATACATACAGTCGAGCATAGCAACCTCCTTCGCAACCTTTTTTGAAGTCCGTTATTGATAGATGTCAAAATGTCTTTTTTATTTACATGTGTGTATATGTTGTGTAAAATTGAAGCATTCGTGTGAGTAATGCATATTTTAATTAATTTAATGTATTTCTAATGCATTTTATATAAAATAAATAGCTTTCTGCACTTCTCCTCCATATAAACTTTAACTATGCCAAATTTCACGTTCCGGGTGAAATTTCGCGCATTTCTCTCAAAAAGGGATACAAAGTTTGGGCTTCACGTATTAATATATAGATGATTAGAAGGAACTTTTGTTATTGATACATATATATGCATATACATATAGGCTGAAAGATTACACAGTAGCAATATTTATGGAGTTATGGAGGATATTCTGCACTCGATTCTCGTCCTAAGTCAATTAAAACAATTGGTGCTTAATGTTTGACCTAATCATCTAGAAAAATACAAAAATTATACGCAATTCTCTACGCTTGTACGTTAAAGCACAGTGTCAATGACCGTCGGGTGATTTCACTTTAACTTGAAAGTAAACGTGGGAACGGCATGAACAAAACAAAAGGGTTTATTATCCGTTTTATTATTGACGGTTATTAACTGCGGGTCGCCCCTTACTGCTTTGGGCACCGGTCAATGCACCTAGGTGTATTACGATTGTGTTTATACTTTTAGAAAGTCTTAGAACAAACTTTAACTGAGATTTTCTTTGTTATTTAATAATATTTGTTTTGATATTATTATATTATGTGTTAAATATGACCACGAAGTGTCATATCCTAGAATACTGCGAGTGTTTACATTTCACCTAGTCTATAATCAAAATATTGTTCTTTTGCGGGTTAATGACACCAAAACAACTAAAGTTTTCTGCATTGGACATTGGATCATTCAATGCGGAATTTCTCGTATATGATTCTAGGCTACTGATTTTTGTGATATGAGCTGACCCTATGTCATTTTCTAATCTTCAACGAAGCGAATAATTAAGAAGAAAATTTATATTAAATGTTTAATGACATTCCCAAACAACTTTACAGAATTAACAAGATAAACCAATAATTAAAACCTATGTATACTTATATACAAACAAATTATAATACAAAAATACGTATACAAAAATATTGAAAAAGGTTACACAGACACGAACGAGATCAAAAGTCAAGGTGAAATCCCATACCAAAACGTACTCGCCTTTGTTTGTCTATGAGAGTACTGCCGACAAGCCGTAAGACCCTCACCTCATTATGGGGCTCGTAGAAGAAGACATCTTTTTGGAACGTAAATCCACCACAGCGCTGAGAATCCACGAATATCTTCAATTCTGACCCGTTCGCATAGTTCTTATGTAGTGCAAGCCCGACCGTGGTCGTACCAGCTCGGATACTTTCGTTTACAATCGTTGCAACTCCTAAATCCGTTGTGCATCGTTTAAACAAACAAATCTGCAAACCGAATCGGTTCATTGTTGATGACACCGTAAACGTTGGTCTTTCATATCTACCGCTAATTGAGTAGTCAGGCGATATGGGGTAAGATAATGGCTTGATACCTACTTCTGTACCGAAATAAAAATCAGGATGGACCTTATACATCCATTGCGTCACCAACCTCAAAGTATTCGGTTCGACGTCTTTTAGGGTGCAGCATACGGAACCGATAGACTTACCGTGATCTCTTTCAAATACTATCTCTGTCTCTGATGACACCAAGTCTATTATGCGTGACGTAAGACGCATTTCGTGGATATCGTCAATAACTTCTTTATACGTCGCTGTAGCACTTCCACAAGCATCAATCACCAATCCGTCATCGGAACTCTTCGGTTCCATTTCTCTGTGTAGCATCTCTGTAAAGCACTTGTACGTTTCTTTTGTCTTCCCATAGTTGTATTGCTGGACCAATTTAACTCTATCCATGATCCCTCTTAAGATAATAAGTTTTGCCCCAATGAAACATTTTGGGAACACATTCTTTGCTTCAGCATGTATGTCGCTTAGTCTCATCAGCCTTGCCTTTACCGGTTCTATGACTATTAACTCCTTTTTCTTTGGCAGTAGTCTCTGCAAGCTCGATACAAAACTGCTCACTTCCTCTTTTATCTTCTCCTCGTTAATGTCCATTGTCGTTTGATTGTGTTTGTCGAATAACAGGTCGAACGTCAGTGACCTCTGTGATTGTATTTTTAACTGGAGTCGTGTTGACTGCATCCGGCCAGTGCCAGACTGCAATGAGTTTGTATATTTTTAGTGTGCATGAAGATCGTGTAGGCATATTTTCGACTTCCGTTGGTTACATACTATTAATAAGATATATTTTTTTAAATAAATACGCATACCGTAAACTT
This sequence comes from Antheraea pernyi, assembly GCA_015888305.1. Classification (NCBI taxonomy): domain Eukaryota; kingdom Metazoa; phylum Arthropoda; class Insecta; order Lepidoptera; family Saturniidae; genus Antheraea; species Antheraea pernyi. The sequence goes on along the minus strand of MU158829.1, from coordinate 402,087 downwards.
ATCTCTAGCAATTAATCATATCTTAAAGTGTATATTGATGGATTTAGGATGTATTTCGTATACTTTTTCATAAAACATCTCTGGAAATTTGATTCATAAATAAGGCATGTTTTATATGTAAATATGTTATTCAGTTTTTTGTATCGGAGCCTATTAGAATTGAATTGAATTTGATTTATTACCAACAAACGCACACCACCTGTTCTATATTAGTTCTCTAGGGAATGAAGGGCCTTTTAGTAAATTGCAATAAACAGGTGGAATTGATAAGGGTTGACGATGACATGTTTTGGGTAAATTATCCCTTCGTCCAGAATATTGCATAGTTAATCATAGTATTGTGTGAATTTAGATACACACCGTTTTAATGTTGCCTGATTTTGACACTTCTAATAGTTTTTATTCATTAGAAAAAAAAATAACCATGGTTATTTTAGTCTGTATTGAATTAAATATATGTATTATATAAATTATTATGTTATTAATATATTTTATGTACAGCTGAAAAACATAAGCATCACATCGCTTGCCCCAATACTCTACGGTAAGAAAACGTGCATCCATGAACGGGTAATGCAAAAAAAATCGTAGTTTCTGAAAACTTTAAGAACTTTATATTAAAACTTAATATCGTGAACGCGATACTTTAGCAGGGATGCGTGTCCAAACAAACACACAGACGATACTATAAATAATTTCAATGTGTTTTATTACATATTCCTAGATACCTACTACAATTTTTTTCATAAAAATCTAAAAGGTACCTATGGAATATAGATGAGACCCAGGATTGATTAATAAACTGTATAAAAATATATATAACTTTGTTCGGAGTGCCAATAGATGTGAAAACCAGGTTAATGATAATAATTTCAATTTATAAATTATGAAATCTAAATAATTCATACTATAATTGATTGACAAATTCAAAAAAGAAGACAGCTCTTCCATTGTATTCACTTTTGACGTCATTGCCTCACCTTTTTTTACATTCACCCTTACACTAGTCGACTTCGAAACAACACATCGGAGTCATCAATTGGTTTTACTAGCCCCATTGTCAGACGCAAAATACACGTTTGAATTCGTGAGGCTCACATGCCGGTGCACATGTGTCGCAGGAATTCTTATATGTATGAATAGCTAGCTTAGTTCAGCGTATACAAATTAGCGAAATTGCATCCAAGGCAACAGCCCAATTGCCTTGTTGCTAAGCGGTGAAGTGCCTTAAGCGCTCACCGTAGTTTGGTGAAGCTGTGAAGACCAGGCAGGCCAATAGTGCAATCAATTGGAAAAAAAATTACTACATTTCAAGCACAAAATCCTTCAACAGCCGTTCTCGTGTAGTTTGGTTCAGCTTGGAACTATGGCGATGTTACATAAAACCAACTTAATAAAAAAATTAATCGTCTTGATTTCAACGAGATGATAATGATTTCCAGTTAAAGATATTTTCAAATGAAATCAGTTCAATAACAGACTGACAGAGGATGTGAAATGTTTATGGTAGCGAAGCGTAGAATCTTGTTACAGCATCCGGGTTCGAAGCCCGGTCGGTCTTTGTTTATTTTCATACAGTTTTACAGTTACCGGCAAGCGGTACATGTGTTTTGTTCCGTCTAATATACAATATGAAGAAAGGAAATCAATTATTTTAAATAATATTTGCTGCTATGTTTTTTTTAATCGTTGTTTTATACCATGAAGCCGTTTAACTATGACGTAGAGTTTTTGTAATTCCAATTGTTCAGCAAAATGTAGCAATCCTCTTACATTTATATAAGTACTTTTTAATCTGTTCTGATTTCCTTGTTAATCAATGGGCAGCAGTTAACAAGTCCGGAAATAAGGAATTTATAGTCTATAGAAGAATTAAGTTATAGTGGCTTCCTACTAACACGATGGTAGCCCAGTGGATAATACCGCGAGCCTCATATATCCTACACATCCAGATCTCCCATTCTTTATGTCTGATGATTAGCAGCCACCGAAACGTCTAGACTTTTTCAACACCGGAAGTATTAAATGGGGTTTACCCACCCTTTCAAACTGTTTATTCCCCTCTAAGAAATACTAAACTGTACTATAATTCTCTGAAAGTTTTAGCATTTGGGCATAATCTGTCATACCACTTATAGATGGCGGTAACATCTTTATATAAATTACTAGCCTCTGCCCGCGACTTTTTTGACCCGTTTTTGAAATGTTCTTCATTGGTGCTCCGCTCCTATTGGTCTTAGCGTGATGATATACAACCTATAACCTTCCTCGATGAATGAGCTATAATTACACGAAAAGAATTTTTCAAATCGGAGCAGTAGTTCCTGTGATTGGGGTCCCTACAACGTCACAAACTCACAAACTTTACCTCTTTATAATATTAAGTATAGGCAAATGACGTTGCTGTGTTATTTTTTTAATAATAATACCGAGGCGAAAGTAATTTATACAATTAAGGCCCCGAGAAGGCGCCTACGAACGTCAAAACAACCACCGGATCGGAAAACAACCCAGTCATGTCGAGAAGAACCGGCAAAAAACTGTCTGGTGCAAAACCACTCGTACATATTTCTATAACCATACATTAAAGTTACGATCATTTTTATCGGATGCACAGAGATGCATTTTCAGATATCATCATCGTTTACAGTCATTCACCTTACGGCTTAAAAAACCCGCTTGACTTGGTGTTTGAACTAATCATCGCATTAAATGACAATGTGCTTTGAGGCTTAATTGTCAAACCTAACCTTATTAGCCTGAGATATGGAATGACCAATTTGTAACTGTGTCTAGTATATAAATCAAATAAAGTTTCTGTGAACATACATTATCAAGAAATTATTGAGAAGGCAGAGTTTATATACCGAATTTTTGAAAATAAGTCATTAATGCAAATTGCTTGGACTACCCGTTTCTACAACACAAGAACTGCATGAACATTCGTTGTTCATATCGTAACTTTGAGCGTAAAGTGCTCTCTCTTCCACACCTATTGTTTGTTGTATAATGCTTGACTGGTCATACGTTGCTATAACGATTATGGATAACGGAGTTATGGGATTCGAACCTACATAAACTCACTTTGTGTTCAAACCTGCTGCAACTGAGACGTCATTGTTTGAAATGTGTCGCTTTCAACGCAAGACTATCTCGTTTGTATTATACTTTGGGTTTAAAATATAAAATTTAAGTAAACAGTTTATGTCATATTTTGTCGTATATGAAAGTACAAAGATTATTTGATAGCTATCTCGTTTACTCTTTGATAGAATTATGTTGGTTTGAGTAGCTCCGCTATTTATTCTACGATCTACATTACAAAGTCTGCATACATCCCAACTCGACCTTCAGCTGAGTCCTTCGTGTTTGTAACAGAGTTTTTGTTCCAAACTGCTCGCCCAGTCTAATAATACGTAGAAGTAATTTCAGACAACAAACCTCAGCTACTTTGTCGTTTAGCAATGTTAGTAAAAATATATAAAAAGAAATATTCACGTTGAAAAGTGACGACAATTTTCTTTGAAGTTTTAATATTTACACTAACTAAAGGTGTATATTTAAAACTGTTTCTTTTTATTTCGTCAAAAACTATGAAATTCTTTCTTATGTTATTTCTAAACGTTCTTTTTGGTGAAAATAATATATATATATATATATATATACAGTGGTGGTCGTATAATTAGAAACACTACCAACGGTCCTTGATTCTTTTTTATGTCAAAGGGAGGCAAACGAACAGGTGGGTCACCTGATGTTACGTGATCACCACCCTCCATAGACACTAGCAACATCAGTGGAGTCGCAAGTGCGTTGCCAGCCTGTGTATGGGGGCCCTCCCATGTGGGCGGAGGAGAGGGGAAGTGGGCCTCCGGCGCTCTCACTGACCGAACGAAACGCAACAATGCAAGCACTGTTACTTCACGTCGGTTTTCTATGAGAGGGTGGTACTACCCCGGGCGAGCCGACCCATTGATGCTGAAACCAATAATAGTTTCAGCGTGGCTCTACCAACATTAGGTTGCTATAAAAGTCCTAATTCTTCAATTTCCCCACGTTTTACCATACCCTATGGGATAGGGTCCTTGGTCCATATAATAAGTCGTCTGCGATGTAATATAATGAACGGGCTTTCCTCATCCCAGTGTGCTCTCTGTTTGCACAGGGATTACGTTTTACGAAAACGTACTGTTGTTTTAGGGACTCGAATAAACAGAGTCCCCTTAATTCTTTTTTGCTTACGCCCTATGGGATAGGGTCCTTGGTCCATATAATAAGTCGTCTGCGATGTAATATAATGAACGGGCTTTCCTCATCCCAGTGTGCTCTCTGTTTGCACAGGGATTACGTTTTACGAAAACGTACTGTTGTTTTAGGGACTCGAATAAACAGAGTCCCCTTAATTCTTTTTTGCTTACGTCTACTTTATTTCCCTTGAACGTCGCTGAGGGTCATAATTTCTCTTCATGTTTCGTTATAATCATCCAACGCCATAATGGAATAAGGTTGTTTGAACGTGTTTTGTCATAGCTTGACAAGGTTTTTGTTTTATTTTGATCACAATTTTTTTTAAAGATTTCCCGAGACCCCTGCAATTTTGGGACGCTTATGCAAATTGCATTTCGAGAGTAGCTGCTCTATATAGTGGATTTTGTTATTACATAAACACAAGTTATATAATGTTCTTTTATTATTAAGTCATTTTTCAAAATCCCATAATATTTTGGTAAACATATATCGTTGTCTTTCGACAGCTGCGTTTAAAAAAATCTGATTCTAGGATGTATTTGTTTAACATGAGTTGTAACCGTGGAGAAGCTATGATCTATACAAAACAAAATAAATTGTTTTTTAATTCTTAATTCCTCACAGCTGCGTTTGACAAGCATTCTTCTTTCTGGGATTAAAAAATTAATATATTTACTTGACATGAGTTATTTATAATCGAGGAGAAACGTTAGGCTGCACTATACTATACAAAAGGCATTCTTTTTTATTTCCTATTTTAACAAATACACCTTTATGTTGTTAAGAGTTATATAAGTTTTTTTTTCTCGAACTGACAACGCTGTTGACCTGGCACGGTCTTTACAGCTTCACCGGACTACTAGTTATATAAGTAAGAATACATTTAAGAGCTAATTCAGTGTTTTAGCTGATTCACTGTTTTAAAAGACTGGTGGCACACGTAACCGAACGAAACGCAACAATGCAAGCACTGTTACTTCACGTGGGTTTTCTATGAGAGGGTGGTACTACCCCGGACGAGCCGACCCATTCATGCTGAAACCAATAATAGTTTCAGCGTGGCTCTACCAACATTAGGTTGCTATAAAAGTCCCAATTCTTCAATTTCCCCACGTTTTACCATACCCTATGGGATAGGGTCCTTGGTCCATATAATAAGTCGTCTGCGATGTAATATAATGAACGGGCTTTCCTCATCCCAGTGTGCTCTCTGTTTGCACAGGGATTACGTTTTACGAAAACGTACTGTTGTTTTAGGGACTCGAATAAACAGAGTCCCCTTAATTCTTTTTTGCTTACGTCTACTTTATTTCCCTTGAACGTCGCTGAGGGTCATAATTTCTCTTCATGTTTCGTTATAATCATCCAACGCCATAATGGAATAAGGTTGTTTGAACGTGTTTTGTCATAGCTTGACAAGGTTTTTGTTTTATTTTGATCACAATTTTTTTTAAAGATTTCCCGAGACCCCTGCAATTTTGGGACGCTTATGCAAATTGCATTTCGAGAGTAGCTGCTCTATATAGTGGATTTTGTTATTACATAAACACAAGTTATATAATGTTCTTTTATTATTAAGTCATTTTTCAAAATCCCATAATATTTTGGTAAACATATATCGTTGTTTTTCGACAGCTGCGTTTAAAAAAAAATCTGATTCTAGGATGTATTTGTTTAACATGAGTTGTAACCGTGGAGAAGCTATGATCTATACAAAACAAAATAAATTTTTTTTTAATTCTTAATTCGGACTGCTCCGTCGTCCATACGCGTACGAGGTCGTTTGAGTGAACCGCGCGCACTCCGACCTGCGCGACGATGCGCCCAGTTAGTGCTGCCTCAGCGACTCCATCAACAAGTCGTAGTGATAAAAAAGGTCCTTTTCAGGACCAAACAAGATGTTTAGTACGCCTTTACGCGGGTTAAGTACGCGTTCTATTTGGCGCAGTTTTTAAGCTGATCTTGAATGCGTCTACACAAACATTTACTTTCTTTACGGTCAATACATTTTCTCTTTTATTTGCGATTATTCAACCAAAATAACAAAGCGTACATTTAAAAGTTTACTTTTAGTGATACTTCTCTCGGAGAACAATTGTATCTATTTTACGTAATAATTTATTTTATATGAATCTAGCTGATATCTTCGGCTTTATTCTTATTAAAGTATAAAAGTGTTGTTGTTCCATAAGATTTTTTTGATTATTCAGTCAATTCAGTTTATCATTAGAACTTAATTCATATGAGAAAGTTTAATAGCATAATAATATATCCTAAATAATACAATGAAAAGTCTTTCTATTTCGAAATAAGTCTCACCTAGACTAGGTTAGTCATTCCGAAGATTAGCCTAGACAAACAACTCTCACTTTTGAACACAAGCCGAGAAGGCATGCGTAGAGTACCTAGAGAGAATCCTTCTCTAGGTACCTACCCAGCAGCCCGGCCGCGAGGGCGGCCCGCCCAAAATCACCACAGCACAGGCGTGACTACCCGGCCGCTCACTAGAGCGGGTTGCGAGTTAGCCGCGCCTCCGAAGGCCACATCGCTCGCCCGTTCATGGGAGAGCGATTAATAAATAACACGACACTCCCAGTAAGATGGGAGGCGATTGATGTCACCGACAAGAGGATTCGTCCTGAAGCGGTTTCCCCGCACGCCCCTGACGGGGCGCGCGAGAAGAAAGTGATGATGATGTGAGAGGGTGGTACTACCCCGGGCGCGCCGACTCATTCATGCTGAAACTAGTATAGCTACAACGTGGCTCTACCACCTACTAATGTACTGATGTAAGATACTTCACCGCAATCGCTTTTATTTTGAAATCAAACAATAATAGGACAACAATACAAAAATATCTTAGAGTACACAATGATTTCCTGCTCAGACGATCATTTGCCTGTAACCTGGATCTTTCAGCATGACAATCACCCTAAACATACGGCCAATAGCGTCAAATGTTTCCTTAGTGAACAGCGTATATCCGTTTTAGACTGGCCAGCAAATATTGCGGTTTTAAGTCCGATAGAAAATCTGTGGTCTATTGTTAAAAAAAAGTCTCAAACAAACGTAACACCAGTCAAAACGAAGTATATAAAGCATTTGTTGAAGCATGGAATTCAATCCCCCTAGAAAAATGTAGGAAATTGATTGAATCAATGCCACGTTGTTGCAGTGCTGTTATTGTAAATAACGCCACTAAATATTAATTATAACTATTGGTAGACTGTGGATAGTAACTATTTCGTAAATAACAACACTAATTACTAATACTTAAAAAATATTGTTTTTTATACTTTTTTGTTGTTGTTTCTAATTAGTTGACCATTATTGTTCATACCTTAAAACTGATTTAAATGTTTGTCCGTAATGTAATATTGAAACTGGACTTGAGTAGTGAGATATGTTTTTCTAATCATCATGTATATTAATACGTGAAGCCTAAACTTTGTATCCCTTTTTAACGGAATTGCGCGAACTAGTTATAATTAATATTTAGTGGCGTTATTTACAATAACAGCACTGCAACAACGTGGCATTGATTCAATCAATTTCCTACATTTTTCTAGGGGGATTGAATTCCATGCTTCAACAAATGCTTTATATACTTCGTTTTGACTGGTGTTACGTTTGTTTGAGACTTTTTTTTAACAATAGACCACAGATTTTCTATCGGACTTAAAACCGCAATATTTGCTGGCCAGTCTAAAACGGATATACGCTGTTCACTAAGGAAACATTTGACGCTATTGGCCGTATGTTTAGGGTGATTGTCATGCTGAAAGATCCAGGTTACAGGCAAATGATCGTCTGAGCAGGAAATCATTGTGTACTCTAAGATATTTTTGTATTGCCATTGATCCATTGTACCTTCAATCTTCGGTCCGACTCCACATCCGGAAAAAAACACCCCCAAACTTTAATGTTCCCGCCACCGTGCTTGACTATACTCCTTGTGTATTTATAATTAAAAGGATTGTTTACAGGACGCCTAACATACCGCTTTCCATCGGAATTTATCATATTTATTTTTGTTTCATCTGAAAATAACACTTTTTTGCATTCTCGTACAACGTATTTATTTATTTTTTAGCAAATAATAATCGCTTCTCTTGGTGTTGCTTTGTAAGAAGCGGTACCTTTCGAGAGATTCTTCCAAACAATTTAGCTTCCACTAATCTTCGGCGTATCAGTCTTGACGAGATGTTTCTCGGGTCATCTGGCGAACAAACTTCATTTTTAATCTGGTTGGTGCCTTTAATTGGGTCATTTTTAGCAACACGAACGATTAACGTATCTTTTCTCAGAGAAGTTTTTCTTGGCTGAGCCTTTCTAAGAACATTTTCAACAGCTTCATGTGTCTTATAATGATCAATTGCATTAAAAACCTTAACAGAACAATTTAAATGCTTAGCTATTCTTCTTGTGTATCTATATGTAAATTAACAATTGTTTGCCTAGTTGACGCGTCACAAATTTTATTATGGCCCATTTTGAACAAAATACAATTCAGATTAAATTTTGAATTGACGCCAAAATAATAGAAAAATCCATGAAAGAAATGTCATTCTCTCATTTCAAAAAAAGAACGAGCTATGGATGCTTTTTAAAATGTTTCTAATTAGGCGTCCAAGCGCCCAGTAACAGAGAATAAACTCCCACATGTGTAAGACTCATTTGTAATTAAAAGTAAGGTGTGTTTTATATTTTATGCATTTAATGAGTTTTTTATTTGAGTGGCTATATTATGGCATGATTATTAATTATTGAATGTGTATATTTTTTACGAATATTTGTACGTTGAAGTTATACTTTCTTTATTCATAAGAAGTGTTTCTAATTATATGACCACCACATACAATAAGTAAGAAGATCTAACGTGTATGTACTTTTTCGATTTTTGTGAAAGTGCAGGTGTCTGGGGGTAAGTAATAAAATACGTTTTAATATTTTTTTTAAATGTCTATCAGTTTGTCTATCTGTCTGTCTGTTTGTTTGTATGAACACGCATCAGTGATAAAGTACTGGTTTTACTAAACCTACCCGTAAAAAAAATCATAAAGCATATCCTCGAGAGTAATTTAGTCTTTGTTTCATTAAAATCGGTCCACTCTATCAAAAGTTATTGTAATTTGAATAACGGCTCGAGTTAAGTACGAGAAAGAGTAGCCATCTATACTAATATTATAAAGCTGGAGGGGTTGTTTGTTTGGTTGAACGCGCTAATCTCGGGAACTATTGATACGATTAGAAAAATTCTTACAAAGTTAGATAGCTCATTTATCGAGGAAGGCTATATTATTAATATATAATTATAAGGTTATATATCATCACTCTAAGACCAATAGTAGCGGAGCACCAATGAAGAAGGTTTCTAAATCGTTTTTATCCCTTTTGAGTGATTCGGCTGCGTATTGGCGTTAGCTTAAAATAACTATACCACGCGGACGAAGTCGCGGGCAGAAGCTAATATACATATAACTAGCGGGCCCGCTTTGATAATAAAAAAATCCTTGACAAATTACATACCAAAACCTTCCTCATGAATCACTGTATCTACTGGTGAAAATCGCATGACATTCCGTTCAGTAGTTTTGGAGTTTATCGCTAACAGACAGACAGACTAACGTGGTAGGGAGCTTTGTTTTATAATATATATATATATATAGTGATTCTAGCGTGTATTTGTAGTTATTCTTCGGAATTGCTTGATTTTTACACTTCTGCTAATATGTGTTTTTTTACTATATTCGGAATTTACATATTATTCCGACCAAAATTTAATTATCCTTACTAATATTATAAATGCGAGAATGAGTTTTTTTGTTATGCATTTACGCCTTAATTACTCAACTGAACAAGAAGAAACCAACGCCAGGAGGTGCTCCCAGGCGGTCACCCATCCAAGTACTGACCGCACCCGACGTTGCTTAACGTCCTTAACGAACCCCCACCACATCTCGCCTCTCAGTAAGATTGCTGATCAGAATTTCAAAACCCTCCCATAAGATTCACTTAAAAAAAACCTTTACAAACATGAATAAATTCCCTACTGAAACTGAACACACTATAAGCATCAATTGCGCTAAACGGAGTTCGGTTAGCGTTACACGAGCCGCGCTTTACGATGTTGGAGCGTTAAGAATTGACGGCCCATTAGGTTAAAATTGAAAGCGATTCTGTATAATACGAGTTCAAAGTTTACGAAAGGCATTTGTTTAAGCAAAGTTCTTATATACGACAATAATATTAAACGCTACGGGTTTTATTACCGGAATTTAAGGGTTGAATATTTATTTTTAAAACGAAACTCATTTTGGGATGGTTTGAACTGGATTTTATTCGTAGTCCGACGAAAATATGTAGCGATACGGAGATATATCCGCACGCGGTAGAAGTGAAACTTAGTATTCTGATGAATTTTTAAGAGAATGAGATGAACACTCTATTATGGTGGTAAACTTTAGTTTTCGTCATTATTATGTGATACTTTAATATATATTAGCAATATTGATAATACACAACACAGAATACTTTTTAAAAGTACACGATAGTCAGTCACTACGATCCAACAAAAAATAATGAGCTACAGATTTCAACGTTTCTCTTTCTCCCTTTCTCTCTCTTTGTATATATTTCAAGTATATTAAAAACAATACTATCTCATTCTCTCACAACCTAAAACCTATATATATATACATTTATAGTCATCTCTTTTCTTTTTCATTTTTGTTCCATATAATGCAAATACAACGTAACAAAGGAGGTTTTTCTTCAAAAATTCTACTTAGAATTAGTGATAGCGATTCTTCCCACAAAACATCGATTCTTAGATCGATCCGAATCGTATTCCGTGGAATCGATGCATAAAAAAATCGAGATCAAGTGAATCGATTATTCAAAAATCTTAATTTTTCTTTTTGTATCGACCTCTTAATTTTTACTTATGTAAGGTGTCCTTTTTTTGTGAAAAATCGTTATCTTATTTTTTATCACCTTGTTTGTTGTATAAATAAAAAAATACTATATGGTTTTATTTTTCTATCGATATAAATATTCGGATCATGATTTAGTGGTCGAGATCGATTCACTGATTCGATGGGATGTTTAATATCGATTTTTCTATGTCTAAAAATTGAACATTCAATTAATCGATCTCAGATCGCCATCTCTACTTAGAATGGAACCTTCAACCTTAGTACTTAATTCATCTTTACTATTAGAAAATCTAAGGAAAGACATTACTTACATCCTGGCAAAAATCTTTCCACTACATTAATGTGTTCGTATTCTGTAATATAAAATGTGCAAACTCTGTCTAAAAGGGCGCCGGTACTCGGTAAACCCTTTTATGGTTTTAACCGATAATCGATTGCTCGAGCTTGCTTTGGGTTGGAATGATGCCAACGACTACTATAAAATTGCATGGAAGGTACATTTAGTAGGGGCAATTAAGTGCCCCTTGTTATAGTTTAACTAGAAACGGTAATGACTGAGATAATGCTGTTAGGTTCATTATTTAGTTTGTTGTGTAGCGGCTTCTATCCAATAGACTATAGGCTCTTAAGCCGAGATGACTTACGACTGGGATAAAGTCGATGGTCATATGAAAAAAATCTATTAATGTGTTTCATACCAATATCGCACGAGTAAACAAATTAGTGTGGTCATGGGACCCTGTCAGAAACGAAGTTCGTTCACGTAAAGTCAGAAGTTGTATCAAAAAGTTTAATTTAATAATTTAGAAAAAATATTAATTTATTAAAAATGATATATATATTAGTGAATTATAAATAACATAAAAAATTGAAATAAAAACATGTTCATCTGCTCAAAATTTCGATACTGACACACACACGAGAAAGAGAGAAAGACATCAAAATAGAGACAGTTGCACGGAGAGGGCATAACGGTTTTTTCTTACGTGACGATTTATACCAGTCAACTCTCACCGCAAGTGGTTGGGCGTGCGTTAAGAATCTTCTTTACAAAACCATGCTCTCTTTGCTCTTCTTTCAATACACTTTAAATAATATATAGTGTAATAATATCCAAAATTAATTTATTACTCAAAACATCGGCACATTTGTAGTAAACTTTGTAACAGCTATTTACTCGGTTTCGACTCTCTGAAATTGTTATAAAAGCCATCGTATTTTATCATTATTGCTATTCCGGCAGTGTTTCACTTTTAACTGTGATTTATACTCATAAATATTTCCTTGAGAACATTATCACGCCGATCTATGTATAGATACTTTCGAGAAAATAGGAATTCTTTGAATTATATATACAACTTTCTTTAAAGCCCAGGTTTATTTTAACAAAGTATTTTAAAGGGATAAAAGTCGGAAATCTAAATATTATTTACAACAAGCTAATTAATGCCTACGACATCGTATATTTGAAAATACCGTCGTTCTTTCAAGAGAACTATATTTAAAAAAATCTTTATTTCATTTAGGGACTTTGGTCCATCAAGAACATGACAGTCCCATCTTACCCTTACCTTAGTATATACACAAAGATTTAGTTAATAACAAAAATCCATAAAATCTTGACTTATTCACTTTTGGTGCAGACAAGATTCTATGGAAGATGCCCTGATGCATTAAGCTTTAATTCATCTATAACAGCTTTTCGTTCAACTTTATTTCAGTCACATTCCATCAATAAGTGTTGGATATCTTCGATCGATCCACATGCTGCTACGTAATTAGGTGATACAAGTTTTCTCGCGTAATTTTACTGTTGCTATTAGTAACAGAGTACGTTTCGAACATATGCTTCTCAACATGCTGTAAGTTATTTTCTGGGACTTTGTTGTATTTATTCCTTAATATTGTCATTGTCATCTATTTAGTCTCTCAGAAAAAGGGTAATAATATGAATCGTATATATGCGCTAAACTAGGGTGGATCGATACGTGAACGATTGTGACGTCTGGAAATGACGCCCCACTCTGTGCATCCACTAATAACGAATATAAATATTTATGTTACTGTAAAAATGTATGATATGAAAAAATAAACCAGATCGAGTTTCTTGCCGGTTCTTCACGATGACTGGGCTGTTTTCCGAACCGGTAGTAGCGTTGACGTTCATAAGCGCCTTCTCAGGGCCTAAATTGAATAAAGGATATTTTGATTTGATTTGATTTAAACCATTTTTTTTTCAAACTTTTTCTTGGTACAGCACCTTTAGTATGAAGAAATATTTAGCAACCCCCTTCCCGTTGCTTTTCTTTCATGTATTTTATTTTGTGACAAATAGTCAACATATTTATTCATATTCATAATTAGGGTTCGGATACATATAAGACTTCTCATAAGGTTTTATTTTATTTTTTGTTTATTTAATAAAAATGATTATGTATAGTTAACATTTTTGTTAATGAATCTCTTAAAACTTGATTATATTTTTACGCAGTAGCTTTATCAACCCTTTGCAATTCTGATATAGAAGCTTGGGGTGTAAGGGGTGTCGAATAATATCATAAGACTTGAGACACCCTAGTTAACCTCGCTTGCACGTGGTGCACCTTGCTGAATAACGAACGAGGCAATGGCGAAAGCGGGGTAGGGTTTCACAGCCTGATTGGCTCGCAACCACCATGTATATGGCGAAAAAGCCAGTCATAGTCATTCACTTCTGTGGGTCGTTTCGGGATCAGCCTGTGCATATCCAGCTTTTCGCAGGCCGGCATGACGGCGGCGACCGGCGATGGATAGTGTGTCACTCAGATGTTTTTGGATTGTACTGCGCTTACCATCAGGTATAGTGCAGTCACTTTGACGTGCTACAATAAAAAAAAATGACCCACGTTTTAAAAAACACTGCTCTAAACATTCCTTTGACTCCTTTTAAAAATATTGTGAAAAACGGTTTAGGTACTTCAAATTTATATACGCATATAGATTAACGTTATATATTAAATCTCGTTTTGATACTTGATAAAAAAACGATGAAAAATATCTTAAACCGATGAAGTTCTAGATTTATTGTTTAAATATGACAAGCTTATAGGTTCTTGTTAGCCCTTTAGCGTCTCCCCTTCAAAGTAAGGCAAACGATATAAGTGCACACAGGATTCTAGCTGATAAAGCACGTTTCTCTCCACGCCGCAGTCAATCGCTGCCACAAAATGTACTATGATTAAGTTTTGTTCAGTAAAAAGGCAATATTTGAAGCGATGCTTTTTAAATGATAACATGTTGACACCAGGGTCCAATCATACAACGAACTTTAGCATTTCGTGAAGGAAAACGCTGTTTAATTCGTTAGTGTGATGTGGCTTTCTCAAGGTCTCACTAACTACAACCCTTTAGCTGAAAATCTGTCCTCAAGAAACTACAGTAGGCGAGTTCTAACAGGGTTTACTCTTACAGTCTTGACTTTCGGTTTAGTCCATATTGTTATTAATATGAGATTAAATTGTGATCAAACGGTAAAGCGTACCCACACACTACTAAAAAGTCTATACCGACTTCAAATGAAAGTTATTTAGTCCTATGAAATCTTTATCGTCTATTCGTGATTTACTGATTGAAATATCAACGTCTAGTTCTAACTAATAGTGATAGTGAACTGTTAAAATTTGAATGCATTTTTTTTCGAACTGACTACGCTATTGACCCAGCAAGGTCTTAACAGCTTCACCGGACTACTAAGGCGAGCGCTTAAGGCACTCAGCCGATTTTATTTTGACAACTAGCTCAAGGGTGCGCGGCACATCTCGGCTTTGGAATTTGAATGCAGATTCCATTCACACTATAGGTAAGAATTCAGGGAGCATTTTTGAAAATTAAACCCTTAAATAATAATAATAATATCATTTATTTCAGACTCATCGTTTCTTCCATAATTGTGGGTGCAATTACGGGTTAAAAAAATTAGTGTTAAAAATAATAATAATAAAACATAACAATAAACTATAAACAAAAACACAGAACACAGGATATAACATTAAGTGGTAGGTCCGAGTGGAGCCTCCGGTGATGGTGGAAATTCACTGTACGACTGCATGTAGCCGTATCCAGCGAGCCAGCATCGGAGAGTCCCACCGGTCCACCAGCGCACGTAGTATGCTGTTGGGGCTGTCACGCATGCGACGCATGATAGAGGCGCACCGTTTGCGCATGATCGCCGCAAAGCCGTCAATATCAGCATCCGCGAACGTCACGGAGACCCTGCAGTGGCGCGGCAGCCCCATCAGCACCCGGAGAGCGTTATTATATTGAACGCGCAAATCACTGTATGCCCGCGGCGTATAGTCAACCCACAGGCTGCAAGTGTAAAAGGACTGACAGTACGCTTTAAAAAGCGCAAACTTAACAGTCTCTGTATACCGTGAAAACCTACGGGCCAACATATTGCATCGGACAGACAGCGCCCTGCGCTCCCTACCCACGTACACATTATCCTTAAGGTTCTTGGTGACCCAGTGGCCCAAATACTTAAATTGCTCGACTTTGTTTAGAGCTGTACCACATAAAGTGAAATTCGGAACGAGAGTATATCGTTTGTTATCCGGCCTGAAAATCATTATTTCACTCTTTCCCACGTTATATTTAAGTCCACCGCGTAGGTCTCACAAATTTTCAAAAGCCTTCGTAAAGCGCCGATGGAAGGGCTCAGCAGCACCATATCACAATGAAAGTGATTTCATAATGAAAGTGCACTCAAATCTATGAAAACTGGTATTTTGCAATTCAGGAAGCTTCTGTTTCCTTTTTTTCGAATTGACTACGCTATTAGGCTGACGGGCCCTCATAACTTCACCGGACTACTAAGGCGAGCACTTAAGCACTTCGCCGCTTGGCTACAGCTCAAGGGTACCAAAGTGACCGACCTTCGGCTGAGGCTGGTTTGGCTGCAACATTGCGGATCTGTCTAAGCTAATATTCATACATATAAGAATTTGTGAGACACACATATGTACTGGCATACCTACCACACGAATATAAGAATGTATTTCATGTCTGGCTACTAGGCTGATCTAAACTAACCCAGTCCGAAAATCTAACTCAGTTCATATGTCTTATTTTCAAAATAAATAAATATGTTTTATAAGTAGTCCTTTAGAATGATACAAACACAGAGGAAATCGTAGTACGTTGCTAGTCTATTATAAGCAAACGCCAACATTCACGAGTTCCGTTCGAACCGTCGACTTGAGCGGTTGTCCGTTTTGGTGACTATTATAAGCAAACGCCAACATTCACGAGTTCCGATCGAACCGTCGACTTGAGCGGTTGTCCGTTTTGCTGCGCGCGCTAAGTTCGATTTTAATACTCGTGATTTAGTGACGTCAGTTATTGTTTGTTTCGATCCGGCACACCTGCGCTTCACAGGTGCGCTGCACCTGCGTTCTTTTTCTTGGAACTGAGTGAGACCTTTCCTTGTATTTATTTATTGCTTTATCTATTTCTTGGTATATTTATTTATTTACTCTTTTGTTTATCTATTTATTTACGTATTTCTTTAATTCTTCAGTGATTTATTTTTAAATTTATTTTCTTTTTATTGTTTGTTTATTTAAGTAGTCTTATGTTATTTTTCCCCTGTCTCGCTCAGGTACTTATTTGCGTTGTTTTCCTATTTTGTTTAGTTTTAAACAGCTCCCTTTGATCCGGACTCGGGATAGTCCGTTAAATTCATTAAGGCGCGCCCCCCTGCCCCTCTGGCAGGGAGGTTTCACATGTCTTCCCCCGCCCCACTCCCCTCCTCAGGCCCCGGTATGGCCGCTGAACAAGAGATCAGTCTCTTAGAGACTGAGCTCATTAGCCTCCGCGGCTTCATAGCCGCTATCTGTCCTCGTCTCGTAGACGATTACGATGCGTACGTTGCAAAGCGTCGCACCGAGCTCCCTCATTCCTCGAAGCCCGCTCCCTCGATCTATGCCAAGATCGAGGCTTCCAACAACTTCCCAATCCCAGCCGATCGCGATAGCGATGACTCCGACTCCGACTCCGGCTCCGACATGGAGCAAGACCCTCCTGCTCAGCAGGATCCCCCTGCCGAGCAAGCCCCTCAGGCTGAGCAAGCCCCTGCTGCGGACGATGGCTTCACCACCGTCACGCACCGCAAACCGCGCAAGAAGCGCTCGAACTCCTCTTCCGATCCGGAGGACAAATTGCCCTCTAAAAAGATCGCAAACGTCGATGGCGCGAAAGTGCCAAAGGCGACACCAGCGCCCTCTAGACCCGACTCGCCCGTGGCTGCGGGTTCCGCAGTTTCGGGCAAGAAGCCCCGCCCACCGCCCCCCGTTACGATCCAAGACAAAGCGTCTTGGGTTGAGATTTCTAGCCTGCTGGAAACGGCAGGTATCCCTTACACCTCCGCCGTGAATACCGCTGTAGGTATTCAGGTGAAGGTAGCCACGTCCACCGCCCATCGCAACCTCACTCGTTTCCTTCGGGACAACCAGTGGGGCTATTTCACGCACTCTCTCGAAGAGGAGCGTAAACTACGGGTTGTGATCCGTAGAGTCCCCTCAGAACTCCCGACTGACGACATTTCAGACGACCTCAAGGAACAGAAGATTCCTGTTCGCGAGGTTCATCGTATGCGCTCTCCGCGCACCAGGGCTCCATATGATATGGTTCTCGTTGTCCTCGATCGCACCCCTCAGGGGAAAGCGATTTTTAATCTTACATCCCTTTGCGGCCTCTCCGGCGTCATAGTCGAGCCGCCGCGCAAAACGTCTGTGCCCTCGCAGTGTCACAACTGCCAGGTGTACGGACACTCCGCACGAAACTGTCGCCTGAAACCCAGGTGCGTTAAGTGCCTCGGCGACCACTCCACTAGGGAGTGTTCTCGCACGAAAGACGCCTCCGACCCTCCGAGCTGTGTTCTGTGCCGCGGCGTGGGCCATACCGCGAATTATCGCGGATGTCCCCGCGCCCCGCGCACAAAGCGCCCTCGATACCCCAGGCAGGCGTCGCCGTCTAAGACGGCCGCTGCCCCCGCCCGTCCTCGACCTCCGCCTCTCATGTCTCGAGAGGCCTTCCCGAACCTGCCGGGCACGTCTCGTGCACCGGCAGCGTCCGTACCCGCGACTAGTGCGCCCCCCCGCCCCTACCGGGCCCCTCAGGCCCCGTGGGCTCCTAAACCCGCGTCCCAGCACACTCCCAAACCTCCGGCGGCTAATCCTTCACAGGATGACCCCGCATACTCCTTTTCCCTATCGAGTATTGACTACGCAGGTCAACTACTCATTTTCCACGAGATCTCGGAGATCTCGGCGTACGAAGAGTGCTCTCGTAATCCGCTACTAGGTGCCGTCACGGCAATCCATAGATTTCCAGCCATCGCGGCTACACTACAACGGCTCGCGCGCGCAGCTGTTAAAAAATAAATAACTCAAATAAGATAGAGTAAATCGCGTATTTACGTCTATCTTCCCCTAAAAATAACCGTCAAACAATAATAATAATTTTTGTTATGTCTATTTTTAGACTTCGGTGCCGTCACCGTTAGTAAATTTAAATTCAATCTTATAAAATGCGTGTTGCGCCCACGCTTTTGTAATCGATCCCTATTAGCTTCCGCACACTTCGCGGTTCTCAATAATATCTCGAGCCTAGGTCGTCCCCGCGCGGAGCCCTCTTGATATTATTTTCGCGATACAGTGACTCACCTACATCACTTGAACAGACATATGAGATCATCTCTCTCACACACGTGCACATATATACACATGGTGGGAGGGTTTTGTTTTTTTTTCCCTCATCGAACTGAATCGAATAGTTTAAGTTCGTTTCAATCCGATATACACGTATTCATTTGTGAATCATGCAATTTCGATTGTATGGTTCACAAATGTATATATGTATGAATAGCTTAGAATAGTTAGCTAGGACAGACGTGTCTTTTTCCAGGAAACAGCCCAAGCCGAGGTGTGCGTGCACCCTTCTGTATGTTACCCAAAACCAAAATCGGCTGAGTGCCCTAAGCGCTCGGCCTTAGTAGTCCGGGGAAGGTGTAAAGACCTTGCCAGGTCAATAGCATAGTCAGTTCGAAAAAAAAAAAAAAAGCCAACATTCACGGGGCAATGAAAAACATTTTCATAACGGATAAATGATTCCTTGGAAAAGCTCTCACACTTCGCAAAATAAGCGGATTTGAATGTTAAATTATAAAAACACCGTCTAAAAGGAAGGGTCTTAATTGGAAATTGATTTTTCGACGATCCAGATACAAAAATAAAAAGTCGGATACGATTGATAAGTACTTACTTACCTTTTTATATCTATTTTAATGTGTTTTGGGAATGGTGAAGCAAAAATTAAACTGAGTTGCAGTAAAAAGAGGGGAGTTTCATAATAATCTATACATTAATATTAGAAAGAGGTAAAATTTGTGAGTTTGTAACGTTGTGACGTTGTAGGGGGTAATCTCTATCTATCTATTCTATATATTATAATAAAACTGTAGCAAGGTCAAATCTGTACATTAAATATTTTTTGAAAATTTTGATCGGGGTAGGCTTTGTTATCGATATAGAAGCCAAAACTAACCCTTTTAAAATTTTTGTCTGTCTGTCTGTCTGTCTGTCCCTGTGAACGCGCATCACTCGGAAAGTACTGAACCGATTTTGACGAAACTTGGCACAGTGATAACTAATGTTACGAGATTACATTTAGGATACTCTTTGTCCCATAAAACGCAATGGATTCTCCAGGATCTGCCTGTTTGTCTATACCTTTTAAACACGAATCACTCTGAAAGTACTGAACCAATTTAGATGAAATTTGGCACAGTTGTACCAATATCACAAGGTTACATCTAGGATACTTTTTATCTTATAAAACGCAAGGGATTCTCCAGGATAACGGACGAAAGTAAAAAAAATGTAGTTTATGATATTCTTGACGAATTTTGGTAAATTTTCTTTGTGCTATATATAGCAGACAGATTAGCTAAAAAATTAAGCTATATTTCCATATGCTACTTCAAAAAAAATACCAAAAAAAACGACCACCGTGATTCGAACCGTCGGGCCCGTCGAAACATTTAAAGCACCGTACGTTACAACTGAGCTACGCCTACATGACATTTCTGTACGTAATTGCGATTCTCATATTTTTTCATATTTATAGTTTTCTTCAACACAATGGAGTGTGAAAAAGTTTTGATGCAAGTAGAATATAGTTATGATAAAGTAAGTGGTAGAAATGATTATTTAATTTTATTTTTACGTATTGTGGATGTCCAGATTCTATGTACAGTAGATTAGGTGTCGTGACAGAAAAAGAGAGAGAGAGAGAGAGTGTATACAATATATACATACATATAATTTTCATTTCAATATCAAACCAACTCAAGAATTACTTTTTGATGTATTAACTTTTATTAACTTGACTATTCCAGATCATTCAGTGTTTAATTTATTATTATTTATTTTATAAATATTTTTATCGTTTAATTTACAATTGAACTCTATCAACTTGATATTTTATAATGTAAACTATACTGACTGTATAGTAAACGTCTACAAAAAAGGGAAAGTAATTTGGTTCCAACTGGGGTCCATAGCCCCCTCAAGTTATTTTTTTACGTTACCGCCAATATATGTAGGTTAGTTTTT
>MU158829.1:299794-380439 GCA_015888305.1 Antheraea pernyi | reverse complement strand
GTACTGAACCAATTTTGACGAAACTTGACACAGTGATACCTAATATTACAAGATTATATATAGGATACTTTTTGTCCAATAAAATGGAGGGAGTTCTCCAGGATAAGGAAAAACAAAACTTTGTGGTTAATGAAATTCTTAATGGATTTTGGTAATTTTTTGCGACACCTTAGTACATGAGCCAGCAACGTTGGAAGAACGAGAATTTTAGAAAAGCTGGTTCTTTAATATGAAGATATATTATGCCCTTCCAAACAGGATTCAGGATACCTGGTAGCCGGTTAACGTTGTGTTTTTTAAAGCGCATCATACTTTTACAGGTCAAAACTTTGATTTATAAATAAATTTAGAGAAGGGGGGAAAGGGGAAGAGGAGGGGAGGTGGGCTTCCGGCGCTCTCACTGACCGAACGAAACGCAAAAATGCAAGCACTGTTACTTCACGTCGGTTTTCTGTGAACTCTGGTACTACCCCGGCCGAGCCGATCCATTCGTGCTGTAACCAGTAATAGCTTCAGTGTGGCTCTACCACATACAAAAAGTTGACTATTGAGTAAATGACTGACTGGAAGATTAAATTTGTACTTATTTATGTCTAAATAAAATTACGGCTATCCCAACATGGTTTGAAATTATTTTTATTTACGAAAAATAGCATTACACACATTATTGTCAACAACAAAAATGTCTTGCAATAATAATACCATGTTTTAATAGCATATCAAATTTAGTGACAAAAACATGCTAAAATTATTTAAAAATCAATATTTTTGTCTATAAAGGTGCGATATGCACAAATAAACGCAACGTTTACCGGCAGCCAGGTAGCCCGCACGCTATGTAGAAGAACATAAAGATATATAAAAAACTGGCTTATTGACTTCGCTGTCGATACCTTTGCTAGCTCTTAGACGAATAGTTACAGGCAAGTGACATTTGACGCGTCAACGCGATTCTCATATTTTTTCATATTTATAGTTTTCTTCAACACAATGGAGTGTGAAAACGTTTTGATGCAAGTAGAATATAGTTATGATAAAGTAAGTGGTAGAAATGATTATTTAATTTTATTTTTACGTATTGTGGATGTGCAGATTCTATGTACAGTAGATTAGGTGTCGTGACAGATAAAAAGAGAGAGAGAGAGTGTGTATACAATATATACATACATATAATTTTCATTTCAATATCAAACCAACTCAAGAATTACTTTTTGATGTATTAACTTTTATTAACTTGACTATTCCAGATCATTCAGTGTTTAATTTATTATTATTTATTTTATAAATATTTTTATCGTTTAATTTACAATTGAACTCTATCAACTTGATATTTTATAATGTAAACTATACTGACTGTATAGTAAACGTCTAGAAAAAAGGGAAAGTAATTAGGTTCCAACTGGGGTCCATAGACCCCTCAAGTTATTTTTTTACGTTACCGCCAATATTTGTAGGTTAGTTTTTATCTTAATTGAACCCCGTAGATGACGCTACGAACGGGTTGTAGGCTTATTTTAAAAGATTTATCACATACCATCTGGGTAAATGTTTGAGTGAGCCCCTTGATAGTTTGGATTTACAATTGGAAACTGTAGGTGTGGCTGCAATCGGGTTTTAGGTTTAAAAATATAATTGAAACCGGTGATAACCGTTTTGGTGCAGACGAAGTCGCACGGGTCAGCTAGTTGTATAATAAAATAAAAGCTATTGTGATGTTTTTGTAGGATAAGGATTAAGTGTGTAATAAGTAAAACTAAGAATAATCTAAATATATTTAGTAGTTTTTAATGACATCGCAACCAACAGACTTCAGTACGCGTGCAGCGATGTGCGTTTTCTTATCATGGAGAAATGGGCTTGCCCCGATGTAGTGTTTATATATTTTTTCCTCTGTACGTAAAACAAATTAAGATAAAACGACGTTGCGGACATCAGTTATTTTATACTAATATTATAAAGAGGTAAAGTTTGTGAGTTTGTGAAGTTGTAGGGGGTAATCTCAGGAACTACCGGTCCGATTAGAAAAATTCTTTCAGTCTTATATAGCTCATTTATCGGGGAAGGTTATAGGCTATATATCATCACCCTAAGTCCCATAGGAGCGGAGCACCATTGAAGAATACTTCAAAATCGGGGTATTTTTTTCTCTTGAGAGCTTCCGCTGCGTTTTAGCGTTAACCCAAAGTAACTATTCCACGCGAACGAAGTCGCGGGCAGAGGCTAGTTTTATATATAACTAGCTCCACCTCCTTCGCGTGGAACCTCACGTATAAACAGTGATTAATAAAACCATCTGAATGTATCAAGTCCATTCACGTATCTACTTTTCTCTCGTACTTAAGTACAATAACTAACTAAAAAAATACAATAACTTTTGATAGACCAAACCGATTTTAATGAAACAAAAACTAAATATTACTCGAAGATATGCTTTATGGCTTTTTGGAAATTTTATTATATACATAGTAATTTAGTGATGCGTGTTCATACAAACAAACAGACAGACTTTTTTTTTAATGTTCAATAGGTACGCGCTTGGCCACAATCTCACCTGATGGTAAGTGACGATGAGGCCGACGATATATCGCGCTTACCCACTAGATGCCTGTTCACTCTACTCTTGAAGACTCACAAGTTATAAGATGACGGGAAGACGCCGGGAGTGAATTTCACTCCTTAGCCGTACGTATAATGAATGTGGAAGTGCATCGCTTCGTACGAATTACGGGAATATCAACCACGTAAGGGTGGAAACCCTCACGGCGTCTAGTAGTCCTCTGATGGAATGGGGACGGTGGAATTATATTATTTAATTCCTGTGAAAAAGATTTCCATGTTTTTAAAATAAAATAAATTTGAATTTAGAATTCTTAGCCAAACAAAAATTTTGATTTGAAATGGCCAGTACTGCAGAACGGCAATTTCATAGGTAAAGACCTATTATTTACATTCTTCTTATATGTATAGATAACTTATGTATACCCTAATGTTAATAGCTTATCTTATTGTAAAGTTTCATTAAAATAATTCATTTATAGGGAAAATTTAAACGCTAATTAACATGCCAGTAATACATTAATATTGTATGATATAAACATGTTTGCTTCAGTTCTATTACCCAGAGATGAAATAGAAAAACACACCTCTGTAGAATAAACCGCGTCCGCGTTTCCTCTTAATAGAACAGAAAAGGAAGAAACATACAAAATTATGTGAGATAGAAAGTAACAACATCAAGTACGATTCACACCACTATATTGCAGTATGTGTTATTGTTTTAATATCTAAAATTAAAAATCGACTTACAATAAAATATTATATCTAATAAACTTCGTAACAAATAACACTAAACTTAATTTCAATGAACTTAGTACTTGTAGAAGCACGCTGTGTAACTTAATAAAGTACATTGATTTTAAAGTTATGTATAGTTAAATTTAATTTTCTCTTCCATTCTCGTAATATTGTTAGTTATTCGTTTTACAAAGTGTATAATAAAGTTGTTTTGATTGAGTAATAAATACGTTGGAGGTTGTTTTGACCTCTTCTAGCGATCGCATTAATATGTATAGATCTTTCCTCGAAAATCTTTTCTATTTAATATATCATACTGCGTGTATATTGTATGAAGTTAAATTCATATAATCTATTTTCATATTCCCATATGTTTATATAACTTTTATTCCCAAATTCTATTGTTCATTCGTTTAATATAATATTTAGGGTGAAAGGGGTGTCGAATAACATCATAAGACTTGAGACACCAAAGCCAACCTCACCTACACGTGGTGCACCTTGCTGAATAACGAACGAGGCAATGGCGAAAGCGTAGGGTTTTACAGCTTGACTGGGTCGCAACCACCATGTATATGGCGAAAAAGCCCGTAATAGTGATTCGCTTCTGCGGGTCGCGTTTCGGGATCAGTCTGTGCATATCCAGCTTTTTGCAGGCCGGCATGATAATGGCGACCGGCGATGGATAGTGTGTCACTCGGTGGTCGCCATTGTTTTTGGATTGTACTGTGCTTACCATCAGGCATAGTGCAGACATTTTGCCGTGCTACAATAAAAAAAAATAGATAGACAAATTTAATTCAATAAATAGATGTACAGACAATAGAATTTTTCCTAACATAAAGATAGATAATATAAAAATACACGTGTCCAGTTCACTCGACCCAGAAATGAAAACCTTGAAAAAAAAGACGATACAAGTCAATACACCACATTGTGCCTGCGGAGCGGATATCTAATCCAGAGCACACATCATACAACAATGCCCACTAAGGAAATATAATGGTTGATGACCTGACCGTTCTCACCGACGACACCCTAAAATAACTGAACTAATTAAATCTCCAATTATAACAAGATACAACTGATAACACCATTTTAGCCATACGAATAAATAAAAACAGCACTGGTGATGACGCCTTATCCTGATTTTTTTTTTCGAACTGACTACTCTATTTATCTAACAAGGTCTTAACAGCTTCACCGGACTACTAAGGCGAGCGCTTAAGGCATTCAGCCGATTTTATTTTGACAACTAGCTTAAGGGTTCGCGGCACACCTCGACTTGGGCTGTTGCCTGATACATGCAATTCGCGACCTATCTTAGCTAACCTAAACTAAGCTAACTATTCATACATATATGAGTTGTTGAAACATATATGCGTACCAGATATACCTCAACAACTCTTATATATATTTCGTATCGGATAATTTTAAACGCTTTTTCCTAAGGTTTCATAATACGTAGCCGCATATACACACGTACAACCCTCGGAAAAGAATAATTATTAGGTAGTGCAATATAAAATGAGGAGACCGCGAGTATAAGAAACACTGTATAACGTATTCTATCTCATTCCTACGTACGTAAATGCTATAGATGTATTATAGATGTATATGTTTGTCTCGTTTTAGTGTCATCGAGCTTCAAATCACAAGGAGACTAATTAAATTCTCGCTTCAACAATTGTGAAAGAAATCAAATAATACAAACGTCATATCTAACAAGATCTATAAATTATATTGAAATGAAAACGGAAGACGAATTTAAATTTTGCGCGACGTTGCCGCTCTTACGTCACTCGAGTGGTCCTCAACAACAATAATGCTGGACGTTCTATTATCATATTTCTATTTGAGTTAATTAATCCTTTTTCATTTTACTGGACTACTCAGGAAGAATGCTCGGAAGTTAGTATTTTTCGCGCACATACTCGTATATGGCAGTTTCTTTTGCACTTTGTACTCAAAACGGTTTGATTGATTCTAACGTATAAAGTGCCATTAGTTTCGTCATAATAGTGGAACTGACGTAGGCTATACAACAATCTTTATATATATAATTCTTCTGTCCGTGTGTATGTGACTGAACTCTTCCAAAACGGCAGGACAGATTTTGATGACATTTTTTACACTAGTATTTCTCTTCATAAACGGGGGACCACGACCTCCGACGTCACGAAATGTGTTTAGATAAGAAGTAAATAATACCTTATTAATAATTAATTGCATTTGTTCACAGATTAACTAAATAACGAGGGAAAATGTGGTCCGGGAAGAAAGCATCCGAGGGTACGACCGCCGGCACACCGACATCTGAGGAAGAGATTAAAGTTGTTTTAGTCGGTGATACCCAATCCGGCAAGACCTCCCTTGTTCAAAGATTTGTTTCCGACACTTTCATAGAGGTAAGTTCATTTAAAATAATAAACATGAATACATCCGCAGGATTTGTACGAATGGAGTTTCTTGTATTTATATTTCTACAATTTCAGGAATTTTAAACCGTCAGCTAATGTTTTTTATTTTCTGTTAATCTTTATATATAAATTTCTTCTGTGCGTGTGTATGTCACTGAACTCCTCCTAAACGGCTGGACCGATTTTAATAAAACTTTGTGTGCGTGTTTCAGTGGATCCTAGAATGGTTTAGATTCACAATTGGACTCGGTAGGTGGCGTTGCGGTTGACTTTTAGGGTTTTTTTATTATCAAGGCAGGACAATGTCCGCCAGGTCTGCTTGTATAATAATAAACTTGAGTTTTTTCAACCTATATTCTATAATATCTATAGCATTTTCTTAAATATTGTGTCATTATTGTGTACAGCTGTATATGGGGCATGGAACATGAATTCTCAGATGTCACAACTTTTGTCTGGAATACGTGTGCCACCAGTCTTTTAAAACAGTGAATCAGCTAAAACACTGAATTAGCTCTTAAATGTATTCTTACTTATATAACTAGTAGTCCGGTGAAGCTGTAAAGACCGTGCCAGGTCAACAGCGTTGTCAGTTCGAGAAAAAAAAACTTATATAACTCTTAACAACATAAAGGTGTATTTGTTAAAATAGGAAATAAAAAAGAATGCCTTTTGTATAGTATAGTGCAGCCTAACGTTTCTCCTCGATTATAAATAACTCATGTCAAGTAAATATATTAATTTTTTAATCCCAGAAAGAAGAATGCTTGTCAAACGCAGCTGTGAGGAATTAAGAATTAAAAAACAATTTATTTTGTTTTGTATAGATCATAGCTTCTCCACGGTTACAACTCATGTTAAACAAATACATCCTAGAATCAGATTTTTTTAAACGCAGCTGTCGAAAGACAACGATATATGTTTACCAAAATATTATGGGATTTTGAAAAATGACTTAATAATAAAAGAACATTATATAACTTGTGTTTATGTAATAACGAAATCCAATATATAGAGCAGCTACTCTCGAAATGCAATTTGCATAAGCGTCCCAAAATTGCAGGGGTCTCGGGAAATCTTTAAAAACGATTGTGATCAAAATAAAACAAAAATCTTGTCAACCTTTGACAAAACACGTTCAAACAACCTTATTCCATTATGGCGTTGGATGATTATAACGAAACATGAAGAGAAATTATGACCCTCAGCGACGTTCAAGGGAAATAAAGTAGTAAAGTAAGCAAAAAAGAATTATTAGGGGACTCTGTTTATTCGAGTCCCTAAAACAACAGTACGTTTTCGTAAAACGTAATCCCTGTGCAAACAGAGAGCACACTGGGATGAGGAAAGCCCGTTCATTATATTACATCGCAGACGACTTATTATATGGACCAAGGACCCTATCCCATAGGGTATGGTAAAACGTGGGGAAATTGAAGAATTAGGACTTTTATAGCAACCTAATGTTGGTAGAGCCACGCTGAAACTATTATTGGTTTCAGCATCAATGGGTCGGCTCGCCCGGGGTAGTACCACCCTCTCATAGAAAACCGACGTGAAGTAACAGTGCTTGCATTGTTGCGTTTCGTTCGGTCAGTGAAAGCGCCGGAGGCCCACCTCTCCTCCCCTCTCCTCTCTCCTCTCCCTCTCCCTCCCCTATCCCTTCCCCCCAAAGGGTGGCAACGCACTTGAAACTCCTTTGGTGTTGTCAGTGTCCATGGACGGTGGTGATCACTTAATATCAGGTGACGCACATGTTCGTTTGCCACCAATGACATAAAAAAAAAATCTTTATTAGACACGGCACTAATTAATTCATGCGGATTAGTGTAACTAATTACAAAGCCTCTAACATTACAATACCCTGGCACCAATGTTGGTATGACATAATATTGAAAGAGATGCGGGAGTCAGAACGTGGCAATTCTGTTACTAGACCTCACCATACATCTATAATAATAAGAATGTGTTTAAGCTGTTTAACCGCTAGGGTTTAATAATACCGCTAGACATCAAGAGATGGCGCTGTATCTAAATTTTGGCAATTCTGTTACTAGACCTCACCATACATCTATAATAATAAGAATGTGTTTAAGCTGTTTAACCGCTAGGGTTTAATAATACCGCTAGACATCAAGAGATGGCGCTGTATCTAAATTTAAATGTATTGAATTGCGGTGTCAAGATGGTTTTCGAAATAATGACCTGTCGACGAGTTTAACAATAAATTGTCTTACTCCGAAAAAGTGTTTAATTTATTAGTGGAGATATTAGTGAAGTGAACAAAGTGGTCCATTCGAGTCGGATAGAGGGCGGCAGCATCGTGACGGCAATAGTGAAAGTGAAAGTGCGCAACCGCGGCGACGGCAACAGTGACGGTGAGCGTGCGTTACTGCAACAGCATCGCGACGGTGAGGGTGCGCAACCACGGCGGCAGCATATCGCGACGGCAACAGTGACGGTGAGGAAGCGCAACCGCAACGGTGTGTCGTTGCAACTGCGACGGCCACAGCATCGCAACGGTGGGTGTGCGCAACTGCGACGGTGAGGGGGGCGCGACGACGACAGCACCGCAACGGTGACAGTGGAGGCAACGGCGACGGTGGTGCCACGTCGACAGTGACGGCGGCACAATCCCAACAGTAGTGCAACGCGACAGCTACGGTGGCGCCACGTCGACGGTGAGAGCGGTCGGCGATCGTTCTGGTGGCTCGGGGGTTGGCGTGTGCAGCAGCTGCGGTGCGGGGGGTATAGCCCCGTGTACGCGTCGCGACGTGTGTGGTCAGTGAAGTGATAATTTGTGAGTACTTTTTAAATCTGAACTTTGTAGAGTTACAAAATGTCGACAAGGCGTGATGAAACTGGTCGTTATATTGTTAATTTGCCTTTTAGGTCTAGCGATCCTACTTGTAAATACGGTGGATCCAAGGAAATTGCTATAAGGCGATTTTTAAATTTAGAAAGACGATTCCTCAAAAATCCTGATTTCAAGGCTCAATATTCGGCAGTTATAAATGAATATATAGCTCTCAATCATATGGATATGGTAAATATTAAGGATAAAAAGGACGTTGTATATTTGCCACATCATGCCGTTATTCATAATGAGAAAAGTACAACTAAGTTGCGCATCGTATTTGATGCTTCCTGTGTAGGTAGTAATGGTGTATCTCTTAATCACGATTTAATGGTGGGTCCTACTCTTCAACCTGAACTTCGCCACATTATCATGCGTTGGCGCTATCATCCTATCTGTATAGTAGCTGACGTCGTCAAAATGTATCGACAAATTAAGGTATCCGATGATCACAAAGATTTCCAGCGCATCATTTGGCGTGAGAATCCAGACGACGAACTTCAAGCATTACGTCATTTAAGAGTAACGTTTGGAACGTCATCGGCGCCGTATCTTGCAGTACGATCTTTGCAGCAATTAGCTCAGGACGAAGGTTCTGAATTTCCGTTAGCTAAACATCGGGTTATGTCTGATTTCTACATGGACGACCTTATGACAGGCTGTCAAACCGTAGAAGAAGGCGTAGAAATTTGTAAACAAACAGCAGAGTTACTCAAGCGCGGAGGGTTTGAGTTACAAAAGTGGGCAAGTAACAACGGAGAATTATTAAGATTAATTAAAGATGGTAAGCTAATGCCACGGGCACAAGGGAACTTACAATTAAAAACAGATGCTATTTCAAAAATATTAGGTTTAACTTGGGATAAGGACGAGGATGAGTTTGTTTATACTATTCAACTTAGTGCTTTAGACTTCCCTGTAACAAAGCGAAAGGTTATTTCGGACATAGCGCGACTTTTCGATCCTCTTGGATGGTTAGCACCGACGATCATCACTGCAAAGATATTTATTCAACGGATTTGGATGACTGGGATTGAATGGGATGCAGAACTGCCTTCATCTCTGCTATCAGACTGGCTCAGCTTTCGTAAGAACCTATGTGATCTTGTCAGGTTTCGTCTGCCTCGTTGGATCAATTCAAGCAAGGAAAACAGAGTTATGGAATTGCATGGTTTTTCAGACGCATCCAATGTGGCGTACGCCGCAGTGGTATATGTCCGTATCATCAGTCAAGACGGTAAGATTCATACAAACTTGGTAACTTCTAAAACTAAGGTTGCTCCCATTAAGCAGGTGTCAATTCCACGACTTGAGCTTTGTGGAGCAGTTTTACTGGCAAGGCTTCTACAAGAAGTCACTACAGTTTTAGATGTTCCCAAGCAACACGTATATGCATGGACAGATTCATCTGTTGTCTTATCATGGCTAAGTAGCCATCCTAGTCGTTGGAAAACATTCATCGCAAATCGGGTTTCTGAAATACTGACTGTTATGGATAGAAGTCAATGGTCACACGTATCGTCTTCGGAAAATCCAGCGGATTGCGCATCTCGTGGAATAAGTGCCTTAGAGTGTGTCGATAGGCAACTGTGGTTAAAGGGTCCAATATGGTTGCAAAAAGAAAAAATAGATTATGACAAGAGAAATATACACGAAACTACATTAGAAGAAAGAAAAATAAAGGTAAAATGTCATACTACTACTACAGAAATTGACCATAGGCTACTTACTAGGTTTTCTAGATTCAATCGATTAATAAGAGTGATAGCTTACTGTAGAAGATTTTTACGATTAAAGATACCAAATCATAATAGACAGGAAATAGCTACTTGGTTAACTACAAACGAATTGAATGAAGCTATACTTACCTGTGTAAAACTTTGCCAACGTCAGTGTTTTAGAGATGAAATAGAATCTGTAAAAAATAAGAACAAGCTAAAAAAGAACAGTAGACTTACCTCGCTAAATCCTTTTCTTGATGATGACGGAGTCTTGAGAGTTGGAGGTCGCTTGCATCGAGCATCTTTTGATGAGAATATGAAGCACCCTATTTTAATTCCCCACAAATCCCACTTTACCAACCTGTTAATTGCGGACGCACACGAGAGGACTTTGCACGGCGGACCGCAGTTAATGCTCAACTATTTAAGGTCCAAATATTGGATAATAAGATCAAGAACACTCGTAAGGCAATATGTTCGTAAGTGTATTGTTTGTATTCGATATTCATCACAAATAAACCACCAAATGATGGGCCGGTTACCTAAGGCTAGGGTATCTGTTCAGAAACCTTTCCAGTGCAGTGGTGTGGATTATGCTGGTCCAATCAGTATCCGAGCTACTAAAGGCCGCGGTCATCATTCCACTAAGGGATATATCTGCCTGTTTGTTTGTATGTCGACTCGGGCTATTCATCTGGAAGTCGTTAGCGATATGACTTCACAGAGTTTTCTTGCAGCATTTAAACGGTTTGTAGCCCGACGTGGCCGAGTATTAGATTTATGGAGTGATAACGGGACCACATTTGTAGGCAGTGCGAGGGAATTGCGTCGGCTGTTTAACGCTGAAAGGTCGTTGGTAGATTCGGAAATAGCTAATTTTTTGTCTATGAATGGTACGACTTGGCACTTCATACCTCCACATGCTCCAAATTTTGGAGGATTATGGGAGGCTGGTGTTAAATCCACCAAATATCATTTGAAAAGAATCATAGGAAACGGTACGTTGACATTTGAGGAAATGTCAACATTACTGGCTCAAATTGAGGCCTGCCTTAATTCGAGACCGATCTCTCAGCTCTCTCAAAATCCAGAAGATGCATGTCCATTAACGCCTGGACATTTTCTTATAGGTGAACCTCTAGTAATTGTGCCCGATTTAAATTATGAAAATTCATCAATAAGTAATTTGAAAAGATGGAATTTAACACAAAAAATGTTACAAGGGTTTTGGCGGAGATGGTCTTTAGAATATTTAACTCAATTGCAGCACCGATATAAATGGGCACACTCTAAACCTGAACCGAATATTGGAGATGTTGTTCTGGTGAAGGAAGACGGTCTTCCTCCAGCAAATTGGTTATACGGAGTCATTGTAAATAAACATCCAGGTTTGGACAATCTTACTCGTGTTGTAACTATTAGGTGTAAAAATAACGAAATCACAAGACCTGTATCAAAATTAATTATTTTACCTATAACAAGTTAACTGAAATAAAATAAAATCAATTGTTTGGGTCTTGAGAAGTCGCTTATGAAAGTTGTTAATTATCATCAGGAATTCATGTCTATTTGCTATTTGTCTACATACTATCTGCTAACTACACTATCATTTTGTATTTCTCGTACTATTCGTTTTATAATTACTGTCATACTTGTCGAGAGGGAATTATGTTCTACTTTATGTCATGGTGGGCGGCTATTTATAAGTACAACTTTAAGCTTAATTATATTTAAGGTATTTAAAGTTATATTGTTGTGTTAAGATTGATGGACATTGCTGTCCATGGTGGGCGGAATGTTTAAGCTGTTTAACCGCTAGGGTTTAATAATACCGCTAGACATCAAGAGATGGCGCTGTATCTAAATTTAAATGTATTAAAATGCGGTGTCAAGATGGTTTTCGAAATAATGACCTGTCGACGAGTTTAACAATAAATTGTCTTACTCCGAAAAAGTGTTTAATTTATTAGTGGAGATATTAGTGAAGTGAACAGAATGTAAATCTATAGGGTCTGTACTTTTTAGAGTTTTGTGAAAAAAAATGTTGCAGGTACATTACAAAATAATATATTTTACATTTCAATCATTTTTAGAAATGTCTATCTACCGTTTTGTATGAATACGCCTCACTGCCAAAGTACTGCGTTCATGATAAAGCCTTTCCAAGGAAATCATAAGGCAATCCTTCGAGTAACATTTAGTATTTGTTTCATTAAAATCGGTTCGATCTAATGAAAGTTATTGTAATTTTAATGACGACGCGACTTACGTACGAGAGAAAAATAGATAGTAATTACGTTTCGCCATTCTATAATTTCCTTTCTTTTTTCCTCTCCCTTACTCTAATCACAATAATATTTAAACTATCTCTTTCGTGTCCATTCGCTCCTACGTTCCATTTACCTTTTTTCACCCTACATTCAATATTTTTAACATGACTAACGTTCCGTACCTTAAATAATAATTGAGAAAATAATGCACGTTTTCTTTCTCACGAATACTCAAGATTTCAAGAATAGCTCATATTTATTATAATAATGTGAGGCCGAGACAGCCTTAACGTTAATATTCTGTTATGTACCATCCCTAGCGAGGTAGATATTTGTCTCAGTACTGTTTGTAATGTGAACATACATTACAATATTTGTGTAAACTTTCGACTTCAATCAAATAGGTCTTAAAATAAATATATACGATATTTCGAATTTATTGTTGTTTTTGTATTTCCGCTTAAAATGATTCCGATTTTCAAATTTTGGTTTCCGATTAAAAAGATACCGATTGATAAAACATTAATTATTTTAATGCATTCTATATATAATAGATGTCCAATAGGAAATTGAGCACTCTTTCCTGTCAATAGTACAAACATTACGTCAATAGTATGGTCGTCAGAATCTATGGTCAATAGAAAGCTTTTAATAATGAAATAAACATATATGATTTTGACAGTTCTATGGTTAGAAATAGCATGTTTTATAACTGTGCACATATATTATGTGAGATACATGACTTTTGGATATATTTTTACTAATGTCATATCTATTTATGTATATTTATTTGTTATAACACAAATAATACTTCCCAAACAGCTGTGCGTAATATGGACCCGACCTTAATAATTTAAATTCTGGACAATACAATTAAATATTCGAACAGTCTGACCCAATTTAATTATAGTACCCCGTTGTACAATAATAATATATTGAAATTCCTCAACGACATATGAGATATTTACTTTGTAACGATCTTCTATATATACATCTTCTATACATTCATATAAAAACGTGTCTGTATTTTTTACACGTTTCTGAAGAAAATTGTTGCAGGTGCCATGGAATCACTACATAGTATAAAACAAAGTCTCTTTCTCTGTCCCTATATCCCTATATATGCTTAAATCTTTAAAACTGCGCAACAGATTTTGATGCGTTTTTTTTTAAATAGATAGAGTGATTGAAGAGGAATGTTTATATGTATAATAACATCCATTAAATAGTGGAGAGATACTGTTATTTTTGAGGTTTCTAATGTGATGTCGTAAATAATTACATAACCGATTCGATGCAGACGAAGTTGCACGGGTCAGCTGGTAAGTAATAAAATACAATACAAACGTTTGTCTGTTTGTATGAACACGCATCACTGCTGAAGTACTGCGTTCACGATAAAATCTCAACAAGAAAATTATAAAGCAAATCCTCGAGTAACATTTAGGCTTAGCATCATTAAAATCAGTTAATTATATAAAAAGTTATTGTCATTTTTATGAAGACATGACTTAATTAAGAGAGAAAAGTAGATGATTTTGTTAGTTACTGTTTTTTACATTAGTTTCCAGGCGAACAGAGTCGCGGGCACAGCTACTTTTAAACAAAATATTCGGTTTCTTAATAAAAAAAGAAGTGAAAATTTACGAAGGAATCGTAAAAGCTCGCATCGTGTAGTAAAAACGAGAACGAGGCAATTTGTTAGATTGCAGTCGAAAGTCGGATTCGACCATTTGTTCCCGTCTGTCGTGACGGTATCTTTCGGGAGTCAATCGACACCATCATTCGAGCTGTTAAAAGCGGAAGGACCATTTAGTTTTATATGCTACAATTTGACCACAATCTTGGCTTGTACACTTGAAATATAAATAAGCAGACATTACATATATTGCTTTAAAATGTACTTCACAATAAAGTATTGTGTCGGACGATTCATGTCCGAATAGGTTATAAAAACTCACTGTACTAAATAGAATAATCTAGAACAACGAATCTCTTCGTCTTATAACAGTCATATAAATGCATTGTAACTAACAAAGAAAAGTCCAATGCGAGAATGAAGAATTAATACCGTTCTCTTGTTTTATATATGTATTATAAACACGTAGGAATGTTCTCGTACAATACGCTGGATTAAGTATATTAATAGGTAATTTTGTACGTCACTTGATATATTTATTCACCCAGAAGATTTCACTCCTTTTTAAGAAGGAGGTTTATAAGAAAGAGAATTTTAGAATATTTTACATCGAAATTGTACAGATAAACTATAGAAAACATCTGAGAGTAAAGATGACATGATATATTTATTATTTATCGTTCAAAATGACATGTAATTTTTTATTTTCTTTTCTATAGAAATAAATATTTCTGTCCCAATAATTATAACGTTTTGTGAGAAAAAGGACCTGAAAGAGCTATATCACAATGATTTAATTTATTATTGGTGTTTAACTGATCAAAGCTAAAAATATGCCGTAAGCAATAAAATAGCGTAGGCAAATAAATATATATAAATAAAATTTAAATGTATTTGGTAGGGTTAATCTCAAAAACAATTGAACCGATTTCGACAAAAAGTTTACTAATAAATAGGATTCAGAATAATATCTAAGCTTCATACTCTTTTCTGTATAGCCAAGTAATAATGAACTTGAAAAAGGTATAATAAAAATTTATAGACCAAAAATATTATCGACTTCTAAAAAAATTTCTCTAGAAAACATCGATTGTGGAAACCTACCAAAATCCCAATCACTATACATTTACTGTGCGATTTTGAATAGTTCCATGGTGTATTTTCAAAATTCAAAGTCTATTGCCTTGAAAATATCCCTTTTCCAATAAAGAAAGAATTTTCTTAATTCTAATCATTTATAAATGATGAATTTCAGACATATCAAAAATTAAAAAAAAACTATTGAAACATTTTTGAAGTCGGTGAATAATTAGTAAAAAGGTTACGGGAATGACAATCATACAATTAAAAAAAAAAATGTTCAAGACTACTTCAGATACAATACGTAGTTCACATGATAAAAAAAATATTAATAAGAACAAAGTCAGGGTCACCAACTATTCAATAATAAATTTAGTCACAAAGGACCAATAAGAGAAAATTCTAAACGTTATAACACAAACTTTGTTTATTAGAAAGCATTTAAATTGCTTACAAATGTTTCTGTTTGTAGCCAATTTCTACCGGCTGTTTATTTCAATTCCCGGATACTTTGTTTTTAAAGTAACCATGATTTCTCGAACGCTATTCACAAAAACGATTACACTACGATATATCACTGCAGAACTGGATTTAATCCTAACTAATACGGGAAAGTGAGTTGTTTGGTTTTTAACCACTTAAGCGATCATCGTTTATCTTTCCATGCATGTTGTCATGGTTATAGAAATGAACATAACTCCAACAACTAGGAACTTATTTCAAAGAAACTGAAAAAAAAAAAGATCACATAGGTAGAGGCGGAAATTCGTATGCGAACTAAACACAAGGTCGTTCTTTATAATTTCCATAAGATTAATTAACAACAATACCGAATAGAAATAAAACAAAAATACAAATTTAAAAAGTTTAGAACCAATAACAGCTTAGTGGTAATAACAATTAATAATAAGTAACAATCAAAACATTTTGTAATTTAGCCTAATTGAAGTTCTTGCTCGAAGTGACTAAGTGTATGCAAAGTCGCATTCTTTTTTTGAGTTGTGACTTAACTTTTGAAAAACATTAGAAACTTTAGAAAAACATACTGTTCTGAAGAGACAGATCAAATTTACATTAACACGAAGGAGGCCGCGAATTGAATGAAGGTTGATAATTTCATGATATGCAGACACTAGATTTTTTAAAGTTTATGAATTTAATATTTTTATTCAACATCCCACCCGGAGATTACTGACGTTATGGTTCCAAGCGATAAGACGTTAAGTCTAAATTGAATAATTCTCGAATGCAACGAACGGAATACATTACAGGCGCTTAGCGATATATTTTTAATTTGAGTGCAGCAGTTTAACAGGAAAGCAAAAGAAAATAGCATGGTTCCTCCATCTTACTAAATCTTTCTCAGAAAGACAGACTGTAAAATTCAATCCCAAACATTTAAACGCGCTATCACTGATCCATTTATAATTATGAATACTAAAATACATATTGTTAGAGGAAGGAAAGTTGTAGAGTTCCGTCAATTTTGCTGCTTTAGAAACGAGAATTTATTTTATAATACATGTTCCCGCTTATCTCATTTGTAAGGTAAATACTTTATAAACTTTACAGAAGATACGACTCATAATTACACTAGCAATCCAATAAGAATAATCACCTCGCGGAATGAAAAAATACAAAGGCGAGATTTTAGTGAGTTGTTTCTGTCATCCGATAATGTTTAAGTACCGATATGAACACTAACCAGTCGTAGGGGTGCCACGATAAAATGCATTATTGTATATCGAAGCCGGGGTTTCGGATTAATTAATTTTCGCTTAGTTCAGAGCGGTCGAACGACTTGCTTCATTACATTGTTAGTGAGTAGTTCTCGCAACTGTTATAATAGTTTTCACTAGCCTATCCGGTTTTGGATTAAAGTTGCCAGTTACATATGAATTTGCAATGAGATCTCATTTATAATGTTTAATTTGCTGATATTTCTTCATTATCCTTGTTGAAGGGCGTGGTATGTTCATTTAGTTGTGACCACTGATCGTACATACATAATACACTCATCAAAAAAGTCTAAGCAACATGTACTAATTTAAATTTTAGGATGGTTCTTCACATTATAACGTTGTATTTTATTTTTAAAATAATATCTTTAGGGTTCTATGATGTAAAAATAACAGCTGTTGTCTTTATAAGTTCTTTTAATAACAGAAATGAACAATATTAGAATATACTGTAGAAACTAAGATACATAAGAAACTAAACTTTTTTCTTACAAAATAAAATTTCTGAAGAAAATGTATTTATTGTGAAAGAATAGAACAATTTAATACAAAGTATGGTCTCCTCTGCTATTCAGAACTTGTCGGCAACGATTATTCATTAAATTAATGAGACTGTTTGTCATCTTGCGGTATTCTCTCCCAATGGAATTGTAGCAAATCCTTCAGCTGTTGGGTTGTTGTCCCTCCGTCCAAGTCCTTCAAACCACGTCTCTGGAGCATGTCCCATGCGTGCTCGATGGGGTTGAGATCTGGCGATTGTGCAGGCCAGGGCAATACCCGGATGTTCTCCGTTGCAAAGTATTCACTGGTTCGCCGAGCTGTATGTGAACGCGCATTGTCATGCATTAACCTAAAATCGGAGCCAAAGGTTTGTGCAAATGGGTAGACATAAGGTCTGAGAATATCCTCAATGTAATTTTCAGCATTCATGTTTCCATTTACAAAAACGAGCTCAGTTCGCCTGTTCTTCATAATACCCGCCCATAACATAACTGTTGAGCCGCTGTATGGATGAACTTCCTGAACGCACCTGAGCCTTTCAGTATTTCCGGGCCGACGATACACTCGCACCCTTCTTGTATCAGGCTTAAACCCGAATCGCGACTCATCGGAAAACATAATTTTATCCCATTGTTCCTGGGTCCATGTTATGCGTTCTCTACACCATTCATATCGACGAGCGCGATTCCCGTGACGTATCGGTGGGCACCTGATTGGGCGTCGAGCTCGTAGGCCGTACTCATGCAGTCGATTTCGCACAGTTTGAGGACTTACATCAACACCACTTGAAATTTGTAGCCTCAAACTTATCTCTCGAGCGGTTAACATCGGCTGGCGTCTTGCAGTCAGTTGTATGTACCGGTCTTGCCGAGTGGTTGTACTCCTTTTACGGCCTGGATGCTGTTCAGCGGGTTCTCCTGTATTATTGTAGCGCTGCCAAAGACGACAAATAACACTTCTATGAATGCCAAAATGTCGAGATACCTGAGATTGATTACTTCCCGCTTGCAACATCCCTACAGCTCTTTGCATTTCATCTGCCATCAAATGACGTCGCTTCATGACGTAAAGAATATCTAACAATTCAATTTTGTCGCTAACTTTATTTAAATAGTTGGTAAAATTATAAAACCAAGACTAAACGTAGCAATTAAAACGCACTTAAATTCAAACAAATTCGCAGTCATTTGAATTTTATGAAAAAACAAAACATAATCAAATTTTTTTTTACAACCAGCCAGTATGTTATCAATAACAAAAAAGTTTACTTACCTACGCACTTTGTTTGAGTAAATACTTATAAATTAATTAATATAAATGGTAAAATTTGTAATATCACGCATGTTGCTTACACTTTTTTGATGTGTGTATACACAAGGAGAATATATGATGATCAATAGTATATTTGAATGAATTTCGGAAGGTCTTTTATTTTTTTAATAATATATTTTCATGAATACTTACTCCTTATAACCCTTTTATTGTTTTCAAGATACCTCTGTTAAATTTTATCTTTAATGCTTATTCTTTATTGAAAAGCTTGATGATATTTAGTATATACAGTAGTCTGAGAAATCCTCTATGTTTCAGTAAAATTCTTGTTAAAATTGGTTCCGTTTTTTCATACAAACAACAAACACTTAAATTTTCTTTGTATGAATAACTTATTACTTTATTTTTTATTATTTTTATGCATTAGCTTTAGTTCTATAGATTATATCCACGAAATTCGTTATTATTCTGGAGGCTGTATATAAGAATTCCTTTGCCATGATTAATAAACCATAATCATAAATAGTTTATTATAAATACTCCTTGGAAGTTTATGACGGGATCTTGTTCTGTTATATATAATCTAATATAATAAATATTTATTTTCTCTATAATCTTGTACCATTTCACCTTATATTGTCTATTATTAACTGCTTATTGTGTATAAAGTGGATAGGAATTGATATCACAAAATTGAATACAATTGATAATAATGCCACAAAAACTCCTTGGACAATTTTAACAAAAGGGCCACCATTTTAGAACAATGAAGTAATAACAAGACACTTTGTAATAAATAACATTTACCTACTTGATAGTACTAGTAATAATCTTCAACAAGAGGATTCATTGCTAAAATAAGAAGAAGAAGAAATATTCCTTCTCGTTATTTTCAAAGAAGAACTTCAGTCTTTTTCCTATTTCGTTCCGTTATTTAACAAACAAAAAAGTTTAAAAAGTTCTCTAAATAAATAAACGCGCTTGTAGTTTACATAACTCTTAAAACGGTCGGTTTGCGCCTGTCAAGTCCGTAGAGTCGAGTCTTTCATTAGTATTCCCAGTAAAGATTTTGTTAATTTTTATTAACGTTGACTCCGTGAGCTAATATACTCTTGTAATTAATTAAAGTTAATGTAGCGCGACCGTGACCCAGAAATCTTTAGGAAAGGTAAAGCCCATAAAACATTAGCGAAATTAAAAAACACTAATATTATTTTTTCCATGAAACATAACATAAGTGTGTTTTCTATTACGAAAATGGTTTATTAAAAACAAAAACAAATTATAATCAAACTTTGTATATAGTTTAGTGTTACGATATATGTGTTGTAGATTAGTAGAGAGGCGAATAAACCAATCATATTTGAAATATTCTTCATTTTAGCCAATTAAGTGCACATTTTTAAATCGTCTATATTTCATAGATCATAAAATGCGTTACAGATAATAAAAGCGTAGTATATTAGTGCGTAGTATTGCAGTTATAAGCTGAGTCTTCGAGGGGAATAAATAAGTAGGGTTGTACATAGTTTTAACATACGTGACCGAATATTTTAAATACAGCTAGCTGCACATTGTAAAGTAAACCCATATTTATTTATTTTA
The DNA here is from genome assembly GCA_015888305.1 of Antheraea pernyi. Lineage (NCBI taxonomy): Eukaryota > Metazoa > Arthropoda > Insecta > Lepidoptera > Saturniidae > Antheraea > Antheraea pernyi. The sequence continues at coordinate 360,041 of MU158829.1, read as the reverse complement.
TGCTTGACAATTATGTCATTAATATTTAATTTTCTATCTGGAAACTTATTGAAACTTAACTGTAAGTAATCAAAATACAAAAACTAAAGGTAATGAGTTAATACATATTATACAATATAATGGATTAAAAATAAATAATTAGGTTTAGAATGTTGCAACTTCAAATGAAAATTCCGTCCAGCCTTTGACAGATAAAAAATGAATAAGAAAAAGATCTCACAGTAAAAAAATATTCATTCGTCACGGGCATGGGATCTTTTAAGGAAGTTAAAAAAACATGGCGCCAGAATTCCAAGAATGCGTGAGGCGTGAGTGAATGAACCATTCAAAAACTGAATATGGCGGCATGACATGCGTTTAAAAGGACGTTTCACACCAGTTTTTTTATATTATTGAAGTGGAACTCCTTATGGCTCGGTAGGGTAACCTCTTCGTTAAGCATAACGTAAGTTAGGTATATATTTTCGTTTATGTGTAAGTATGTATAAGTGGCTGACTGTGTCTAGTAGTATACCAAATTGAGTAAATGTATAGTTGAGTATTACTACTAAGTGACTAAGTGCCAAAGGAGTTTGCTTCCTCTCGTCTACACACTGATACATGCAGTCTTTTTATTTGTATTTATAAAAATAATATTAAAGAAAAATAGATAAAAATCTGTAGAAAATTTATTGTTTTGACATCTGTGATTTTAATTATCAAAAAGTCATATTATACTTTCGTTTTAATTTTTTTTAACTTAATATATTAACGACTACAATGAAAATCAAATGTATAGACACATACAATAAAAGAGTAACGGGTCTAAATCTGTGCATATATATTTTAGCAACATGTCAAACGAGTTTTAATGTCTAGAGTCTCTACCTCTCATAACCCTTACCTAACACTTCTACGCCTTCGTCAAAAATAAACGTAGCTGTAATGTTATTCAAATATATACGATGTACAACTAGTGTTGTAGTGCCACGCTGCGTCTCAGAGAACAAAATCGTTCACAAAGGATGATGCCAATTAAATCGTCGATGTCGAGTTTTACCACACAATATAATACTATGATTTTATTAATAACATTGTTTATAATTGAAATTTCACATGGACGTTGTCGCGGGCACAGCAAATCTATATATATATATATATTAGAGATTCTTATCTATATATTGACTCATCACGATATCCCTGGAACCATAAGGCGTAGCGACTTGAAATATGGTAGGAATATATTCCTTTCGCCGAGAAGAGGTCAACTAAGAACGGATTTTACGAAATTCCACCCACAAGGGGGGTTGCGGGGGGTAATCAGGGCGGAACAACGTCAGCCGGGCCCGCTAGTTATTAATATATATCAAACATAGATTCTAATATTTTAACATTGGAATAAAATTGTCATTGAAGTTATTATTCTTCTTTAGGGAAAAATGATGAGAGTAAATTTTTACGATGCGCGCGCACACCGTCACGAAAACCGACACCCTGAAGTTAGCTATAGTCAACATTTTCTACTGTTAGTGTCGTTTTTTCTACAAACATAGAATATGTTTGTTACGTTACGCCAAAGAAGTATAACTTCTAACGCGTGTACATAAGTACACACACACTTTTTTATGTTATTATGTTTAGTGTATGTAGAATTTTATAAAGAAACCGCATTCGAACAAAAACAACAACCTGTATATAAGTATGCAAATGACCGCAGCGTTGGTCGTCAAGTATGGATCTTCTCAGAACCAGCGTTAAATACACAACCCTTGAATTTTAGAGTCGAACTGTTAATGTAGCGCTTCCTTGCTTTATGCTCGAAGTTGGTATTACTAATTTATTTTATACGATACTCGAAGAATCCTCCCTTTTACGTTTAAAATCTTCGTGAATTTGGACATTTCTCTGATGATAACTTTAGATTGGCTGTAATTTCCTAGTAATGGACACTCTACCTAGGATTAACATTTTATTTCTCTTTGCCAAGTTATCCTAAGCTAAACTGAAATTCTTATCAGTTACACTTGATACGATATGTAATGGATTATATTGAAATGTTTAAAGCTTTTACTGGAAAATCATTTCTTTTGAAGTACTACACACTTCATTACGCGCATTGAGAGGTTTTTTTGTTTTTCATAGGAGATATAATTTTATCATTTATATTTACTAGTGGGCGCCCAGTGGTCGGGTCGACATTCGACCATAGTTCATTGATTTTTTTAAGTTTGAATTTTATTAAGGTTAATTTCATTGTTGAATGTAAAATGAAAAAGGGTGAATGGACCGTAAGAGTAAAATAATACATACAGTCGAGCATAGCAACCTCCTTCACAACACACACGACAGATATCAAAATGTCTTTTTTTATTTACATGTGTGTATATGTTGTGTAAAATTGAAGCATTAGTGGGAGTAATGCATATTTTAATTAATTTAATGTACTTCTAATGCATTTTATATATAATAAATAGCTTTCTGCACTTCTCCTCCATATAAACTTTAACTATGCCAAATTTCACGTTCACCCGTTCGCCCAATTCCGTTAAAAAGGGATACAAAGTTTAGGCTTCATGTATTAATATATATGATAATGTCGCATGACCGTATTGTGCTTGCGCAGTTTGCGTCAGATTAGCGACGCGTAGTACAAGAGCCTGGGTACATCTATTATTGAGATTATGTATTGAGATTGTGCAGACCATCATATATTTGATGAATTAATAAACTTTATAATTATTATTCGGAGTGCCAATAGATGTGAAAGAGAAACAAATGACGATAATTCCTATTTACAAATTATGAAAATTAATAATTCACACAATTATTAATTTTAAAATTCAAAATAGAACGCAGTTTAAATCCCTTGTTTTCGAGTTTTCACTTTTGTCAGCAGTCCTTATGACCGCCTCGACTTTGTTTTAAATATATATGTTAGTACATGATCATTCAGTTCTAAACTAAATATTATTATAATATATATTATGGTAATAAAAATAGTTTTTATTTAATGGTATTGCTTAATAGAATATCTATCTTTTATCACTGTTAATTGATTCATTACTCTATTTGTCGCTGCGAGGTTCAATTTATTTGGAACAAAAATTTGTATCTCTTTAGCACCACTCGGGGAGTACGTGCAGGGGAATGAGAGGTACACTTCCTGCGGACACGAGTAACATCATCCTAACAACAATTTATATACTATATATATGTAGATATATAAAAATCCATACACAAAACTGACAATTTCCACACAAATAATGAATCACGTACAGGGATCGTACTTGCGATGTCTCTATAAAAGTAATTTAGTATCAACTAACGGACTCCGCCGACGTTGTCCCGCCCTGATTATTAAAAAAAAACTTGACAAATTATATACCAAAACCTTCCTCATGAATCACTTTATCCACTGGTGAAAACGGCATGAAAAACTGTTCAGTAGCTTTTGAGTTTACCGCGAACAGACAGACACGTTGGGGGAACTTTGTTTAATACTATGTAATGATGTACGACGAGTTACATTTCAACAATCAAAAACGAAGGTTTACCTGTCACCATTACTATGAAATTTCAGCTTAGCCACCAATTTTGGTGCTAATCAAAACCGGCTTTACAATTATAGAACAAGCCGGAATTTAAAAAAAAACCTTGCATCGTACTCTCTTTTGAGCCTGTTTATATATTATTACTTATCTTTTCATTTAGACTATTGTAAATAATGCTTTTATTTATACATGAACATTTTGTTACGTCCGTGTGTAACCAAGATGCCAAGAAGTGTATCCGCACTCACAAAGATAAAAGTAGAAAAAACTAATCATTACACAGTTACTCTGTGGTCGCACTTACATTAGTCTGTGGCTGAAGATCCCTCGTAAATGTGTTCCTTTTATTTCTTTTTGTATTTATTGCGATGTCTAGATTAGAACAGTCTTTGAGATTTTTTTTCCGAACTCACTAACGCTGTTGACCGGATGCCTTTTACAGCTTTACCGCGTTTGTACTATTCTCAGACGTCTTTTATAACTAATGAAATCGAGGATTATTATGGTGGAGCCACGCGGAAGCAATTACTGGTTTCAGCATGAATGGGTCGGCTCGCCCGGGGTTTTACCACCCTCTCACATAAAACCGAGGTAAAGTAACAGTGCTCGCATTGTTGCGTTTCGTTCGGTCAGTGAGAGTGCCGGAGGCCCACGTCCCCTCCCCTTCCTACTGCCCCTACCCCTTCCCCCCTTTCTCCCAAACACATGCTGGCAACGCGCATGTGACTCCTCTGATGTTGCAAGCGTCCATAGGCTGCGGTAACTGCTTATCATCATGTTTGCCACCATCGTAGTATAAAATAAGAAGGATGTCGATCTCTAGAAAAACCAATATAATTTGCTGATAAAGTTTCTAGGTTTTATAAGTTTTTTAATTAATAATAATAATCAATGTGACAAGATTTAAATGTTCCCACGCATCGATAAATCACCAAGTTGCCTACTTGTTACTATGAATCTGTTCATGATGCCTGGAGAAAGTTCTAAAATGTTCCAGTTATATTATCAGTGTGGACGATTTATTAATTAATTTTTACTAAAAAAATTGTAATTTCGATTCTAAACCATTGGCTACTGTATATAATACAGTATAGTTAAATATTGAATAGTTTAGGCAAATGATGGCGTCTTGCCGTTTCGAGCTGATGAAATGCCAAAAGCCGTCACCGTTTTGCGACCAAAGAGTACTAATTACTACATTTATGTATAGAATGTTTGTAAATATTCATATACATTTATGTATGTTCGTTGTATTATATGTCACAGGAAGGGGTGTAAGGGGTGTCGAATAACATCAAAGACTTGAGACACCCAAGCCAACCTCACCAGCACGTGGTGCACCCTGAATAACGAACAAGGCAATGGCGATTGCGGGGTGGTAGGGTTTTACAGCCTGACTGGGTCGCAGCCACCATGTATACGGCGAAAAAGCCCATAGTGATTCGCTTCTGCGGATCGCGTTTCGGGATCAGCCTGTGCATATCCAGCTTTTTGCAGGCCGGCATGACAGCGGCGACCAGCGATGGATACTGTGTCACTCGGTGGTCGCCATTGTTTTTGGACTGTACCGAGCTTACCATCAGGCATGGTGCAGTCATTTTGCCGTGGGAATATAAAAAAAAAGGTCGTAACAATGTTATCACGAATCAATAACAAATTCCAAACTGATATTTGTTTGTGCTTACATTTAACATGGATTGATTCATATAATCAATCTATCGAAAACTTGTTTATATTAAATTTTGTTAAAAAAAATAAATTCAAGAATATACGTGAGGATAAAATCCAAACAAGTTATATTAAATTTCGTAGAATTCTGTTATAGTTTCCGTGTAACATCGCTTGCTTTTACAAACACTCCCATGTTTCCGGACTACCCGTAATCCTGCACATAGCGAACGCAATCTGAAGTTATTACAACATGTATAATTGAAGGAAATTCGACTTAAACACTTTGTAATAAAGTTTACTTGCACGATATTTCAGAATTTTTATTATTTCGTAATGAAAACGAAATGCTTTTAGATTTTTTAATCTCGCAACCCCAAAAAGTGGGCGTGTTAATTTTGAAGTCCATCATAATCGAATTCTTAGATTAGATCTCGTTAAAATGCTTTAATAGACTGATATTGGGCATTAACTTATGCACACTATATTGTTATATACAATCTTCTATATCTTTTGCTCACAGCATCACTTGCGATAATATAAATGCGATCTACCCGTCGGGAGCTGTTTTTAATGTCTGCGTAAAATGTAATATTCATTTTCAGCCTGTAAGAGCCACAAAGTATAACTTCAACTTTTTAATATTGGAGTTTCATAGATACGAATTCTACAGGTGTTAAGTCAGTCATGGGAGAGTCACTTTATAGGTAGTATTATTTTTGTTTTATATAATTTAGTTCTTCAGATTTAATTATGTGCACATAGCAAATAAAAAAAGTACGTTTTCCGAGCAGATGTCATTATATTATTTCCACTCCATCACGGCTCAGTTAACTTGAATGGATCCCACGGTGCCCATATATAAGGTGCATTCATTACATCTCGTGTTAACTTACAAACCCAGTGTAACTAGGCCCTTCGGATTCATTATGTATGTTTTATAGCACAGTTCATCACATGTTGGACATACGGGGACCGCCATCGATGTCATGCCCTTGGTGGTCGTAGACATTTTTTTTCTATATATAGCATGTATGATTTTATTAAAGAGTATTTTCAAAAGAGATATATATACTTGTTTGGGAATCTTTGTACTGTGAGTTTGGCGTTTGACCACAATTTTCTTTGAAGTTAAAAGAAGTGATTAGCGACAGATCCTATACTTCAAAGCGATAACTAGTAGGTTGGATTTTAGAAAAAAATAAAAGGTGTGTGTGCGATTCACACACGATAGAAGTGAAACTTCAGTAAAACTAAAAATGAGCTGAATATATATAACAAGGGTAGGATAATTACAAAGTCTATTTGTTTAAAAATGAATTTATTATTTAGCTCAACAAGATATAAAAATACTCACAAACACTGTTAATTAATAACACACCACGCTGACTTCTTACTAAAAAGCTGTAATATGCAGCCGCATACAGTGTACAGTAGTATTAGCTCACATACTTTTCACATGTTTTTTGTTCTACAAACTTTTTCACATGTTCTTCAAACGAACAAACAAAGTTAACTGATCACCACCGTCCATAGGCACTTGCAACATTAGGGGAGTCGCAAGTGCGTTGCCAGCCTGTGTTGGCGGGGAGGGAGGGAAGGGGAAAGTGGAAGGGGAGGGAGGTGGGTCTCCGGCGCTCTTACTGACCGAACGAAACGCAACAATGCAAGCAAGCACTGTTACTTCACGTCGGTATTCTGTGGGATGGTGGTACTACCCCGGACGAGCCGACCCATTCATGCTGAAACCAGTAATAGCTTCAGCGTGGCTCTACCACCTACAATACTAACACACGTTAAATGCTCAAATACAAGTAAGTATTAAACAGTGTGCAATATACATACACACCGACATTTGCTCTCTCGCTCTGGCTCACTAATTTTTGTATTTGTGTCTCTTACCTGTCGTTTTTCCGTTGCATCCGGTTTGAAATCACAACGGTTCTAAAGAAGTTTCACTTCAAAAACTACCACGCTATGATTTTCTCACAATGTTGATGGAATCTCTATGGAATGAAGTCTCATATTACGGCATAATCGTTTCAAACGGCATGTATATATCAAAAATATTTAGTAGAATTATATGAAGAATATAATCGTCTGCAAAACTACACATCTTGATTCACAGACATAATGTATATGTATACATACATCATAGACATATATAAATTGCTGTCTGTATATGCATATCGCTTCAATAACGGTTGTACCTATATAGCTAAATCGTTGCGTTTGCAATAAGATAAGGTTTCTATAAGCAAATTGTTTGTAAAATAGAACATAAATGTGAAGAATTTGGCTTAAAAATCTCTATGTAAAAGAGTGGGACAAAGACAGTAGGCGATATCTTCGAAAATATTGAAAGAATTGACATATTCACGTACACTCGTCATATGAAGGTGGTAGAGCCACACTGAAAGCCATTACTGGCTTAGTACCACCCTCTTACAGAAAACCGACGTGAAGTAACAATGCTTGCAACGTTGCGTTTCGTTCGATCAGTGAGAGCGCCGGAGGTCCAACTAATCTTCCAGTACCCCTCCTCTCCCTCCACCAAACATAGGCTGGCAACGCACTTGTGACTCCCATGGTGTTGCTAGTATCTATGCCAGGCGGTGATCACGTACCATCAGGTGACCCGCATGTTTGTTTGCTACCTATAATATAATATATATATTATTACATTATATATTAGTCGTCCTGTAAAAGGAAAATTTGCTATTATGTTTTTCATTAGTACGCCCATGCGATGCCGGACGAGAAGGTAGTACCTACTCAACTAGTATATAGCTTATTTTACTTACAACGGCTCTAACGATACCTCATATATTAAAATTCGTCAAGTCATTCGCAATACAGAATATGCAAAAAAATCACTACAAAAACAAAACATCACTTATTCCCTAAAATCTTTACCTTCTTCTTGTATATAACAAATAAAAGGTTTGTAATCAAATCTTTATACATAATTATTCTGTCCGTGTGTGTGACTGAACTCCTCATAAATGGCTGGGTAGATTTTGATAAAAAAAATTGTGTGTGGATTCAAGGGTAGTTCAGGTTGGACGTGGTAGATGGCGTTACGGTTGACTTTTAGGATTTTTTTTATTATCAAGGACGTCTGCCGAGCCAGCTGGTATATTTGTTAATTAAAACGCTTTATATTGCTTTATAATTTCAATAAGCAACATCTTTTAATGAAATACATAGAAACGACTTTTTTCAGGAATTCCAATCAATCCTTTTCAGTCGTAATTATAATAGTTTAATTTAGTTCCTCTATTTTCCAATTTCACGATCAATAGTCTTTATTGAAGATTAATACTATCACTATCAAGGAGATATTACAAAATGTCTTCTGATGACATCAGTGTTCTAACAAAATGGCGGGCCCTTGGTTAGAACATTCCGGAGAGTATTTTGTGACATCACAGAATTTACCATATTATTTTCTATCCATTCGATTTGTGCATAATAACTAGATTACATTACGTAAAACAGCACCAATATTACATAATATACGGACAAATAACAAAATTACGAATAAAAATAAAAGCCATTTTGTGACAGATTAAAATTAAATCCCACCAAAACGTAATACATTTATTAGTAGGAATAGAATCAATGCGGGAGACATAGTAAATAGCTAATACTCATTAAGAATCTCCTTGTAAATACCTCCTGCTGTGTTCGTACAGAATTAACAAGCTTCCTAACGAAATAGACAAAACATATTACGTTCCAGGTCACGTAAAGTTCCAACAATTTCATTTAAATGTTAAAATTATTGACATGAAAACTTATTAAGCAAATAAATGCCCCTGATATGTTAATTTCGGTTTAATTTACGACTTTGAATAATGAGACGTCAAAATAAAATGAATTGCGGTCAGATGATAATTAGGCTGTATAAGTAGCTGCCTTCGTCTTCAAGTCAGCCTCCAGCAAAGAGGCTTTGGTGTTTTGATAGATTTATTATATTCACAAAAAATGTTTGTTAGCGTCACTTCATTTTCTTGATTTTTTAAAACTAATTATATTATAATATGTTTTTCCAGACAATGCAGGAGTGTAATGCTTTTTAATTGCATTCTAACTTATATTGTAAATGCGAATTGGAATTTCTTTGTTGTGCTTTCAAGCTTTAATTTTTCAGTCGATCAACATGAATTTTTTTGTATATGTTGTCAAGGGTAGGTCGGTTACATTAACGCGAGCGTTGATGCGGGTTAAAACTAGTGTATGTTTATTTCTTTGCCATACACTTTTGTAGCCTAAACGGCTTATGGATTTTAACACGATGAACTCCAAAACTACGCAACCGATCTTCATGAAAGTCGGGATTTATGTATAATTTGGTTCAACTTAAGAGATAGCATAATTTATATTTCGATAATTGTCCTCAATATTTTTTTATTACAAATTAAATTATTGTCACTGTTGATTATTGTTATTAATTGTAAGTGTCGCCAAACTCGAACAGATGGCGTTTTAAATTAGTTTGTTGGCAGAAAACTGTAGGGCCGACTGTTATTGTTATCTCATAGATGGCGCTACGTTCAGTTTTTAGGCAGACTCATTACCCCATAATACCAAATACTTTATCATAATTTTAATTCAATATGTAATAGCTGATCCACGGCAACGCGTGACCGGTCAGCTAGTAATAATATAAATGTAACGTCTGTAAATCTGTAAATCAAGTAAATGAGGAAGGAATCAAAATAAGTTTTTTTTTTTGAAAGAATGGATTACATTCTTATTAATTTTTATACTGTAGCTAAACTTCCTTGTCACACAGCAAACGTGGGTGATCACGACAGGAGCCGAGTATACACGATTCACGTCAACGACCCGAACGCTCCCGATGACGAATTTAGCTGAGTAAATTCGATTCAGTATGACTGTCCCGAACCTGACGGTTCACTTTCGTTCGCTGTTCAATTAACGTGAAGAAGTTTTGAATTCAAAAAATTTTATGAGGCGTCCTTCAACCAAGGACTTCATTTAGGAACAAGACGTATTTCAAGCTACGTAGCGTCATCTATACTAATATTATGAAGCTGAAGAGTTTGTTGGGTTGAACGCGATAATCACAGGAACTACTGGTCCGATTTTAAAAATTCATTCAGTGTTAGATAGCTCATTTATCGAGGGAGGCTATGTATTATGTAGCACCAATGAAGAATGTATCAAAATCATGTTTTTTTTCCTTTTGAAAGCTTCCGTTGCGTGTTAGCCCAAAGTAACTATACCACGCGGGTAGAAGCTAGTAGCTTATATATACGTACTAGAAGCTGAAAGAACAATTGTATATAATAGCATAGAAAAGGCAACCCTTGAAAATGTTTTAGATTGTATTAATTAAAGAGTAAAATGTTCCACGTAATTTGTGGTCGCAATAGCGGTATCTCTTTGACAAGCTGAAGCGTCTGTCTCTCAGTAACAATCAATTACAATTAAGAAGCAGTTATTGTCTCTTCTCACTCCAAGCGACTCGAAAATGACGTCACGTGTCACAATAAAATATCTCTAGATAGTTTGATTTGTGTAATAATTGACACCAGGGCATGAATTAACCAATACCTCCTGATTGTAAACTTGAGCCGTGTTATTACAAAAAAGTTAAATACGTATTAAATACTTGGTTTAAAAAAGTTTCCTAATAAATGCACCGCGTTCGACCAAGGCAAGTTCGCGTTGTCCTTTTTCACAAATCTAACCTTTTTTTCCACGCCACACCCGACTGAGGCAGCCCAGTTGTGAGACTGCCTCCCAGCCCGCCGAACCCGTGCAATGAGAGTCCAGGGCCCCCGCCCCTTTCTCCCTGGGTTTCTCCTTTCACAAATCTAACCTAACGTAACCAAAGCGAGACAAAAAAAACAAGATGGCGAACATTCAGCGACCGCGGTGCATTTAGTATTACATGTTAAAGCTAGGGTTCAATACGTATTCAACTTTTTTGTGATAGGACCGGACGTGTTCAATGGATTTATTAGCAACGTCGTATAGACTGATGGCGAAAGAAAACGAGGTAAAGAACTGAGTACCGAACTGAGAATTGTGTTCAAATTATACATGACAGAGTATTAGAGTAACTGGCATCATCATCATTACATATTATAAAACAAAGTCCCTTACCGCGTGTCTGTCTGTCTGTCTGTTCGCGATAAACTCAAAAGCTACTGAACGGATTTTCATGCGGTTTTCACCAGTAAACAAAGTGATTCATGAGGAAGTTTTAGGTATATAATTTATCATGTTTTTTTTTTATTGTCAGGGCGGGACAACGTCCGCCATGCCCGCTATTAGTTTAGAGGAAGCTGAAATTTGGTTGATCATATAATCTGTTGAAGAATCGACAACTGTTGGTGCAAAGTTCTGGAACAGAAACTGTCTTTGTAAATCTAGTATACAAATCAGTCACTGAATAGATTTGGGCTAATAATTATGACAATAAAACCGATTAAATAAATGCAAACTTCGTGGGAACTAATGGAAATACTTTATTTGTTGAATCGAAAAATTCCCAAAATAGAACGTAACATATAATTAATTTAAAATAACAACTAAGTACTCCTAATTAAATTAGTTCTATTGTAATTAAGGTTACTTCTGCTTGTATGAAACAAATATAGAGAAGTTGTAACAGTAATTATTTTGAACAAACTTAATTATTAGGTAGGCTCACTAAAATAAACGTATTTTATATCTATACGACATATATAATATTGACTGTAAAAATAGTTCAATAGTGATCTAATAGATGGCGGTGTTCCACATTAAGTATATTAAAGAAATTTAATTGTATCGTGATATTGTAGATCATTAAAATACAATCGTATTATGATAAATTATAATTGTAGAGTTTCACTAGTTTTTTTAATGACGAACTTTTTTTATGTATAAAATTCCGTTGTGAGTTTTTGTAATTTTTGTCCTCCTAAATAACCTGACTGACTTTTTTTGTACTTAAATGTTATCTGAATGGTTTTTAACTATAGTTGAAATCGATAGGTAGCGTTGTTGTTTGAAATATACTTTTTTTTTTAAATTGTCGGGCCATATTTTTTAAAAAAATTTTGGATTTCTCATTTTATTGAAAATAAATCCCAAATGTTCAGCTTCCTGGTATGTGGCAGGACTAAATCTGCCTACCAAGTCCGATCATAAAATATATACTAGCTTCTGTCCGCGATTCCGTCTCCGTGGAATAATTACTTTGGGCTAACGCTAAAAAAACTGTTTTAAAAACATTCTTTATCGGTGCTGCGCTTCTATTGGTCTTAGCGTCATAATATATAGCCTGTAGCCTTCCTCGATAAATGAGCTATCTAACACTGAACGAATTTTTCAAATCGGTAGTTCCTGAGATTAGCGCGTACAAGAAAACAAACTCTTCAGCTTTATAATATTAATATGGCTTAATATCGTAATTTTCTTGAGAAAGCATTACGTCTTGAAGAAGAATAAAATAAAAAGTAAGTCACCTGTTAGACACTTTGTCCCTACAATCTAAGTCACATTTATCAAGTTTGCGTTATCGCGAAAAAGGGGTACCCTTTCCTTACCTAACATCATCATTTGTATTCAGGTGGTGGAACGGGCCTTTCTGAGGGCTTATTAATGGGAGAAAATGGATGTACCTCGTACCCTCCCGTTTCGGACCCATTTTATGGGACGGAGACAATAATTGGACATGTTATTTCGGCTTTAAATTTTCCGTGGAAATTCGGGTGAATTTCGGTTGGGAAATTAATTGAGTTATGCGACACCCCGAATATATGTAACTACTTATTAATTTCATATAAATTGTAGGTTTTTGTGTGTCTCTATAAACGGGAATTGAGGCTTTGTTGCTGGGATTCGATTAAAAGTGGATACGTATAAAATTGAGGATTGTATATTTGGGTCCAATAAACTCCAATATTATTATTTAGTTTCAATAGAACTCATATCCAGGTGGCGCTAGGGTGTGTTTTATCTTTTTTGGTGTGTTTATCTGAATGTAGTCAGCTAATGTATTTCTTTTCTCTCGTAATTAAGTCGTGTTGTCCTTAGATTTACAATATCTTTTGATATACCAAACTGATTTTAATGAAACAAAAACTAAATATTACTAGCACTTTAACAGTGGTGCGTGTTCAAACAAACAGACAGATATTTAAAAAAATGGTTGGAATGTATTTTATTGCTTATTCAAAATGGCTACAATATGCCTGATGGTAAGCACAGTACAATTCAAAAACAATGGCGACCATCGAGGGAGAAACTGTCCATCGCCGGTCGCCGCTATCATGCCGGCCTGCGAAAAGCTGGATATGCATAGGCTGATACCGGAACGCGACCCGCAGAAGCGAATCACTATGATGAGCTTTTTCGCCATATACATTGTGGTCGCGACCCAGTCAGGCTGTAAAACCCTACCACCCCGCTTTGGCTATTGCCTCGTTCGTTATTCAGCAGGGTGCACGTCATGCAGGTGAGGTTGGTTTGGGTGTCTCAAGTCTTATGATGTTATTTGACACCCCTTACATCCCAAAACGTGTAACATTTTTATTGACAAAAATTTTAAAATTACAAACACGTTAGTTTAAAATTCTTATTATATATATAGATGATGCATAGATTAACGCGAACGAAGTCAGGCGGTTTGTAGTGAGTTATACATTTTGAACGATTTGTATCTTTATTTCTTTTAAATTAGAAACTATAAAAATTACGATCTCCTTTGACTGAGATCATCTTAACTAATGTCATGAATGTGAGTTTATGTGTTCGTTTCTTTGGTTGATGACTTAACAACTCGCCTGACGTAATGGAATCTCGCATACATGGTAACAGGAGTACAGAAAAGGATATAGGCTATTCTTTATCTACATAAAAATGCTGTGCTGCGGTTAAGTTAATGCCAGCGAAGCCGCGAACAAAAACCTAATACGGACAAAACAATTTTATTTACATCGAATACAGACATTGCTACAAGAAACAAATAATACTGGCTTGAACAAATAATAGTATTTGTTCGTAAAACATATACCACAATGAATTCCCAATATAACCGAGACAAATTTAATAACGTCTCTCGGCGCGATCGTTGCCTTCGCCCATTACCAGTAAGCCGCTTTACGAAAGTCCTTGTTGTACGGTCGGGTTGTAATCGTGGGTCTAGTCCAATGCACTTTAAGTGTGCCCCAAGGGAGAAGTCACTGCGACCTTATTGAATACTAACTATTAAACTTTTTGTTACATGTATGTTTGTTTTTAAAAGTCACATTTTAATCGTAAAGTCTATTCGAAGGTCGTTTTAAAGTGACTTCTTATGACATGATAGGAAAATATTGCGTTACGCGATATATGTAGGTAGGTGTATCTGTTTTTATATGGAAGTATGTATGTCTGTCTGGGTGTAGTAGTATACAGAACTGAGCAAATGTATATAGTTTTTGAACAATCCCATATCAATACTTCTATACTAATATTATAAAGCTGAAGAGATTGTTTGCTTGAAGGCGTTCACCTCAGAACCTAATGGTTCGATTTGGAAAATTCAGTCTTAGTTAGTTCATTTATCGAGGAATGCTATAGGCTATATATCATCACGTTAAGACGTTTAAGTGGTGTAAGGGGTGTCGAATAACATCGAAGACTTGGGACATCCAAGCGAACCTCACCTGCACGTGGTGCACCCTGCTGAATAACGAACGAGGCAATGGCGAACGCGGGTTGGTAGCGTTTTACAGCCTGACTAGGTCGCAACCACCATGTATATGGTGAAAAAGCCCGTCATAGTGATTCGTTTCTGCGGGTCACGTTTCGGGATCAGCCTGTGCATATCCAGCCTTTCCAGCGGGCCGGCATGACAGCGGCGACCGACGATGGATAGTGTGTCACTCGGTTGTCGCCATTGTTTTTGGATTGTACTGTGCTTACCATCAGGCACAGTGCAGTCATTTTGCCGAGCTACAATAAAAATAAAAATACCAATAGGAGCGGAGCACCAATGAAGAATGTTTCAAAATCGTGTTTTTTCTTCATGTTGAGCGCTTCCGCTTCATGTTAGCGTTAGCCGAAAGTAACCATTCCACGCGGACAAATATGGGGGCAGAAGCTAGTATACACAGAATTTAATGCATATGAGCCAAAGAAATTTCGGTTCATCTGCGTGTACACACTGATCCACGCATAGTTTTTTTAATTTTACTACTTTTTAGCTTTAGCATTCGACTACAGTTTCACTAGACGTTGAATGACTTTGTGGTGTAGATGACCTAAGTTACTACTGACTTTCAAACGCTGCAACACCCCTGTAAATATTGGACGCAGATTTTAAAATTGTAATAATAATAATAATGTAATATATTGTTTTTTTTTTTAGTAGCACGGCAAAATGACTGCACAGCGCCTGATGGTAAGCACAGTACAATCCAAAAACAACGGCGACCACCGAGTGAAATACTATCCATCGCCGGTCGCCGCTGTCATGCCGGCCTGCGAAAAGCTGGATATGCACAGGCTGATCCCGAAACGCGACTCGCAAAAGCGAATCACTATGACGGGCTTTTTCGCCATATACATGGTGGTTGCGACCCAGTCAGGCTGTAAAACCCTACCACCCCGCTTTCGCCACTGCCTCGTTCGTTACTCAGCAGGGTGCACCACGTGCAGGTGAGGTCGGCTTGGATGTCTCAAGTCATCGATGTTATTCAACACCCATTACACCCAAATTTTATACATGTAACATGAAAATCATAAAAAAAACTAAAAACTTTATGGACAGCTAAATTTCAACTTCATTCTCGGTGTATAAAAACTGAAAATCTTAAAGAAAAGTACATGTTACAAAAACGATTAAAATAGGATTTAACTCATTTTGAAATGTAACGAACGTCACATAAATGTAGAATTGTGTGTGTGTGTGTGTGCGCGTGTGGATGAGTGTGTGTATTTAAATATGTGGGTATGTATATAATAATGATTTAATGGCCGCGTGACTACGACAAGGGGGCGTAAAATAGTGCATAGATATTGAGCATCGGGTAAATTGAGTATTAAAAGGTAATAAATCAATCAGTTTATTTATTATAAAGGGGTGTTAGAATATTCTCGGTGTCCTCGTAGTTACATTGAAGAATCCAGTCTTGTACTTTCTTTTTTACTATAGGGATGGGGTCCGGATATATATTAAGAAGAATATTTAAAAAATTATAAATACGAGGACCCAGTACAGTGAATTGTCTAGCTATTGTGATCGTTAGCTAGGTAAACGATCAATAGCTTGCTACTCTACCCTAGTACTGTGCTATAGTTTCAGTTTTCCTTTAACGGAAGATGAAACTCATTGTGGAATTCGCACCTACATCGATCGATACATTGTCCAAATATCTGAGCTTGCTTCGAAACATTTTGTAGTATGAAACAAATCGTTACCAAGATATTAATGCACTAAATTGAATGTCCAATACAATCACTATGTCAGACAAATGTATTTATTGAATCCGTCTATATTTTCAACACATTTAGACAAACACTTAAACATCGTTTTGCCATTTAAAAGCTATAATAAACTACATTTATGTACATATTTTAGTGTATAGTAAATTGGATTATGGAAACGGCGACTTAAAGCTATGAGCTGCTAAAATCACTAGGCTGCTGTTGGAACTGTCTATATAACCGGGCATATAGGATAGATAAGACTCGAAACTAATTAATTAGGGGAATGAAACTCAAAGTGTGTCGATTCCGAATATGAAAGAAATTTGACCTGAACAATATCATCCATATAAACTTAGGTAACCCTAAGGGGTTGCATTTTTAGAAATCTTGCGTTTAATGATTGAATAAAATATACTGCCCAAATTTCAAATCTCTGCCCCTAAATACTTTGGGTTATGCGGTGATGAGTTAGTCAGAACATTGCCTTATATGTATATACAATGTTACATATATAGATAGTGGATTTAATCTGACACGTTCCGGCCGTGCCGGAGACAGCAAGTTTCTCTATATGGTTAGAACTGGAAACGCATCAGTAAGCTCACCGAACCAGCTGTCTTATAAGACCAATGGGGTCACTTTACTGTTGGGTATCCGCTTGAAGAGGATTTGAAAGGCGCTTATGTTAATCTTTTAAGCCACAGTGAAGGAAAATTAAAATTCCTGAGAGGATACTGCGCCTTTTTTATTGTTAAATAATTTTATACATTTGCAACTACAATCGAAAGCCAATAAAAACCTTAAAACCATCTGATTAGTTAATCTATGAGGTTTGGGACAATTCTTGCTCGCTTTATTTAAAATACCTATGTTTAATCAAAATCAAACATAGTTTACTCAGTGTAGGCGCTTATGAACGTCAAAACTATCACCGGTTAGAAAAACTCAGTCCATCAAGAAGAACCGGCATCTCGATCTGGTTTATCTTTTATTTTAAATTATCTCATTTGTTAGAACACAACTATTTCAATATAACCGTTCTGTATTTTATATATTCTCCAATTTCATATACGTACATTTTGTTACAGGCGTACACACCGACGGGTTTTGAAAAATATGGATATATGTGCACAGTGGCCGACTACAGAGTCAACTTTTCCGTTTGGGACACATCCGGTAAGGGAACCCTTTATTTGCATATATATGTGATCACAGACCATTCATGACTAGACGAGAATTACACATGAAATCATTAAACTATTGTTGCTCCGTAAAAAATAAATTCCGTTTGTGTTAGAAGAAATTTATTCTATAGTCTCAAAGACAATCATAAGAATGTAAATCTAATGTCTGTACTTTTTGAACTTTGCTAAAAAAAAAGTTGCAATATCTAGGAACTAAGTAATAAAATACATATCAACCATTTTTAGAAATGTCTGTCTGTCCGTCTGTTTGTATGAAATACTGCGTTCATGATAAAACTTTTTCAAAAAAATCATAAAGCATTTTTTCGAGTAACATTTAGTTTTTGTATCAAAAACTCAAATATTTTGGATTTATTAGATTTATTCTATTTAGATGTAAATAATTATATCATTATTTTCCTCTAAATATTAACGATTACGCTATGTACAGCGTACACAAAACTGGCAGGATTTTGCAGATTTCCTTGACACTTACCAGTATATTTTGGCCAATTTAAATAATATTTTCATAAATTGTAACCAATATGTTGTTCTGATATATAAACTATATTAATATGAAGTTTCATCAAAATCTGTTGAGTATTTTTTGAGTGAAAGACTTTCAAACGTAAAGCCATTCTCACTAACTTTATGAACTATAATATCAAAAGGAATAGGATAATATTTTTGTATATGATTCACATTACAGCAGAGTATAAATATTAGAATATTCACGTCCAGAGATTAGTACTCTATGTATGTAATCTACTTCTATATACATATATAAAAATGTATGCTGTTGGTATTTGAGATTGATAAACTCCGATACAGTCTAGCCGAACTCCGTGAAAATTGGCACAGGACAAATATTTTTTTATGAAACAGTTCAGATGTATAAGAACTTCTATATTATTTAACGCAACGTCGAAGAAATCAGTACGTATAATTCTAGTACAAACAATATTCATTTCACTATGACTTATTTGAATATATCAACTAACTAGTTGGTTTCTGATCGCTTTGTAAGGCTTAATTTAGTTTATATCATAGGAGGCAAACGAACAGGTGGATTCCCTGATGTCAAGTGATCACCACCGTCCATAGACACTTGCAACACCAGGGGATTCGCAAGTGCGTTGCCCGCCTGCGTTTGGGAGAAGAGGGACGGGGAGGGGCGGTGGGCTTCCGGCGCTCTCACTGATCGAACGAAACGCAACAATGCACTGTTACCTCACGTGGGTGTTTCTGTGGGTAGGGTGGTAGTACCACGGGCGAGACGCCCTATTCAAGCTGAAACCAATAATAGCTTCAGCGTGGCTCTACCACCTACAAAACACAATAATACATTCGCGTTCTTGCATCGCAAGCAATAGCCCGAGCCGAGGTTCGGCCACTTTGTCCGTTTGAACTTGTTGCGAAGCGGCGAAGTGCTTCAAGCGCTCGTCTTAGTAGTAGAATGAAGCTGTGAAGGCCCATGAGGTCAATAACGTTAGTCAGTTCAGAATAAAATGTATTATTATATATCATTACATAATATAAAACAAAGTCCTCTACCACGTCTATCTGTCTGTCTGTTCGCGATAAACTCTAAAACTACTAAACGGATTTTCAAACGGTTTTCGCCAGTCGATAAAGTGATTCATGAGGAACGTTTTGGTATATAATTTGTCAAGGTTTTTTTTTGATAATCAGGGTGGAGGGTGGGGCAGCGTCTGCCGGGCCCTTTAATATATTATATAATGTATATATAACATAAAACCCACGTGGAACCGCTGGTAATTTTAGTATAAATATATATGTGGCTTTTTACCTAATGTACTTCTATTAAGTATGAACAGACTGATCATATATTTAATGCTATTATATTTAACAGGGCGACTAGTCTATGTGAAAAAAAATGTTACTATGAATATTTAGTCCAACTACGAGATAAGTTTCCGACGTTGAACCTAATCCGATAGTGTAAAAATAGTAGAATTAAATGAAAAAAACGTAGAAGGAATAAATAAAATAGATCGTTCTAGATAAATAAACATAACTGAGGCGTATCCTTTACGACGGTGTACAAACTGGTCCCGCTCGTTTCAAAGTGAATTTCGTTTGAAGAACACAAACGGAATAGTCAATTTTTATGTGAAATAAGTTTTACTGAATCCTATGGAAATTGTATCCTTGTAATATACCTATTTATTTACTTTAGTAAATGTAGTATAATATGATCATGTAGCAGTTACATTATTATTCTTTCACTACTGCTATTTCACAGATGATGATAAAATAACAACTGCTAGTATTTTTACACATTATTACACAGGTGTTATTTCCACTGATGCTTTTTCTGGCCTCACTCATAAATAACAAAAAAGGAATTCAATAGTCGAAGAATTCTCGTACCAAAGTAAAAACTAGCATTCTCACAAATACATTATTTAATATGGGTACTATATACCATTTTACATGAAAAATGACAGTGATGTCTGTGAAAAATGACAATGGATATCAAAAGACTTTCATTTCGATAGATTTTCAAATTTTCAGCCACCGAATAAGAATAACGCTTGAAAAAGGGCAAGGCCCATTGTAATATATAGTACCCAGCTTTTGATTTGACACGTCGGGAAGAAGACAGAGATAGTCGAATAAGTTCGGTTTTGTATAGTGTTATCTTTGTCTATGTCTGGGGCATTGCACTGTGTGATAGAGACAATATGAGTACTTTACAAAACAGAGGCAACCCGACCTTGGTTGGACATCTCACTCTACTCCGTGACGTTCCAAATCAGGTACCAGGTACTGCTGTACTTTGTCAATTGTTATACACAGGATACAGGACCTTTTTTTCTTTAACGAAAGAAGATGTCAAACACTTCCCTGGCCTAACATTCTTTACTGCTTATCGGGTTTCTCTAATGATCAGTGAAGCGTCATTTTTGCAAGACAACATGATTATGACCGCTTTTCGTGAAATATATCACCAGCGGTGACTTTGCTTTTGGACTCTATTTTACACTAACTTTACTGAGTAAATATAAACTAAAATAAAATAAAACGGAAACGTAAAACTACCGACTCAAAGCGTATTCCGCGAATTAAATGCAACAAAGTACATCGAGTGTGGTACATCCATTTCAGAGAAGTTATCTCACGTTGCCTCGAAAGTTCTATAGCCGAATATGAACGTAGGTAACTTTCCAACTAACCTAGAATACAATGTCGTTTTTAAACTTTATGTTAGACATGTAGGTACGTTATTTCTGTATGGATAAAACGAACTTTATAATTGACAAGTAATTTTCATTGCATACTCTCAAATAAATAAGTTTCTGAGAAAGGATGGTTGTTATTTTTTAAGCGAAAAGTGCTGAACTGATTTTAAACATATAAGTTATCTATATGTAATATTATAAGGCTGAAGAGTTTGTTTGCTTGAACGCGCTAATCTCAGGAACGATTGGTCCGATTTAAAAAGTTCTTTCAATGTTAGAAACCTCATTAACGAGTTAGGTTATAGGCTATATATCATTATAATATAAATAATACGGGCGGAGCACCGATGAAGAATGTTTCAAAATCGGAATATTGTTTCCTTTCCGAGCTTTCGCTGCGTGCTAGCGTTAGCCCAAAGTACTATTCCACGCGAACGAAGTCGCGGGCAGAAGCTTGTCAGTTATAAAGATATTGTTGAGATTGGCCAAAACATAACACTAAGGATTAAGTTAATTCCAAAACCTTATGCCTTCTGCATAGATCCGACTATAACATAAGCTATTAATTATCATTTATAAAAACTACGATCTGCTTTAATCACTTTGGTAGGTACACTTGTAACCTTTCCGAGCCGAGCCTTGGGGGATGGGGAGGTGAGGTGTACCCAGTAGTCTCTCTATAGTAGGACGAAGCCTGACGTTCACTCGCCAGGCTGCCGCAGAGGCGGTTTCTCAGGAAGACAGCAGGTTCGATCCCTGGCCGCCCCTGCCATGCGGCGGACGGTACACCGTGGGGTTTTAGACCGTGCGAGTCGGAGATAACCCACTCTCTCCCTCGAGAGGGTGACGTATCCATAAAGGATTTCCCCACGTAAATAAAAAAAAAGGTACACATGTAACCTTTGCTATCAGTCTACTGTTCTATTTGAGATTAACAGTTCCATTGATTCTCGAGTGAACATGCTGGTCTTGATAAGCCACGGCTATGTATTCCTCATGCGTCATTGATTATCTCAGTTACAAATGGTTTGGTGTACAATTAGGTCAGTAGCTACAGACTGGGTTTCAGTGATCATTGCAATGTGGGAATCGGTCGAATACAGTGGCGTGCCTGTTCCATGGATAACTACATTAATTGGTCAATGATTTAATAGAATCTATACTAACATTATAAAGAGTTTGTTTGCTTGAACGTGCTAATCTCAGGAACTACTGGTCCGATTAGAAAAAAACATTCAGTGCTAGATAGCTAATTTATCGAGGAAGGCTACAGGCATATCATCACGCTAAGATCAATAGAAGCGGAGCACCTATGAAGAATGTTTCAAAATCGGCGATTTTTCCCTTTGGGAGCTTCCTAATTTAGCTTCCTAGAGGTAATTATTCCACGCGGACAAAGTCGCAGACAGAATCTAGTTATTTATACTACCTTCCAGTTCCTTCACATCGATCTACTAACAAAGAAATTAAGATAAAAACTTCACATTACATCATATAATTATAAAATGGTCACTGAACCTGAATCTATTTACCCATATATAACTATATAAAAGCACCCATAACATGCCGTAACGCGATTTATATGGATAGCCCAATGAGATATGTTATTGTGTAAAAGAAACAGTACCCATATACTTTTTTTTATTTACTATAGTATTCTTTCTTTTGTAAACAAATGAAAGAGTGGTGTAATGTAAAATATTTAGAAATCTATGTATTGAAGCTTAAAAAATTTGGTATACATTCTTAAATGAATTGTACAACCATAAATAATGTATGAGAAAAATTACAAAGTACCAATTTTTAATTGACTAGCCTCCGCCCGCGACTTCGTTCGCGTGGAATAGTTACTTTGGGCTAACGCTAATACGCAGCGGAAGCTCTCAAGAGGAAAAATACTCCGATTTTGAAACATTCTTCATCGGTGCTCCGCTCCTATTGGTCTTAGGGTGACGATACATAACCTATAACCATCCTCGATAAATGAGCTATATAACACTGAAATAATTTTTCAAATCGGACCAGTAGTCACAAACTTTACCTTTATAATATTAGTATAGATTATTATTCATTTATATTTATTATTGATTTATATGCCGCAAATATATGCCAAATTTCTGACTTTTACGTCAACGTTTACTTGATCAAAAAAAACTTCAACTGCCGTGGAAACAGTCAGTTTAATAGTCGCCATTTTGTATTTATTTCAAACCGATTTAGGAATGTTAAAAAAAAAGAGAATATCCACAATACGAATTATTCTAAATTAAATTAACAAATACAATTTCCCTATCCTCAATTGTACAATATATTGTAGTGTAGTTAGTATAGCGAGGTCAGCCAATATCGGGTCTTATGCCTGTGTTGTTTTGTCTGATTACAATTGGATTATCAGTAGATATTCAAAGCCAGACGTCGCCGAGATACAAAGCCTTTATATGTATTATCTAACTAAACACATGTACTGTTGTGATGTTATAATATCGCAAATACCTTATTATTAGTTCATAAATTTCATTTATAAGCTTTCATTTCATGGAGTTTTCTAAATTTATATTTTTCTTCTTCAAGAACTAATCAAGGATAGATGATATGGATTTTCGTTTGAAATAAAGACCTAATCAATTCATCCTTCTATTAAAATCACAGTAATCATTTTTATCTTTCTATCTTTTATCACTCTATTTAGATAATAATTAGTTATTTGCGACTTACGATGACATCTTAACGATATAGTATTAATTTTTATTCAATTAAATACGTTACACATTTTATGTAGATCAGAATTAGCCTTTACAACATTTCATTTAAAATCCAAAAATATATCACAGAGTAATTAAAGTACGCCAGACAAAAAATAATTGTTTCAAGAATTTACATTTTTATAACTTATTTTAACTGTACATATCAGAGCCCCAAAAAACGGATCTAAACGCCCTTCTGAAGCTACATCTACACAATACGAAGTCACTAGCAGTTAGTACTAGATTTTAAGATTGAAATCTGACACCTATATTCAAACTAAAAGGGAAGCTCATTAGAATGGAGCTCATTAAATTGTGATTACATGTGAATAATTACATGATAAATTAAAATTCCCTGTCATTTCGACTTATTAATAAGGCATCTATGCTTGTATCTAAGAGCCGTTTGCTTTTAAATAAATCTGTTCCAAGAGCACTACGTATATTTTAACCCTTTTTTCGCAGCCGAAATAGCTCAGTTGGGAGAGCGTTAGACTGAAGATCTAAAGGTCCCTGGTTCGATCCCGGGTTTCGGCAACTTATTTCCTTGTTTTTATTGGTGTTATTTACATTAAGATCATTGAAGAAACGGGTTGTCAAAGTAATAATGAGCACAACTCTACAGATACCTAATTTAATTCGTTTTTGAAGAGAAAACTGCTTTAGGCGCGTTGTAACACTTCTTTTGAGTAAACAGAAATCATGGAACTCGCGTCATCGTCACCGAACGCTTTCCATGAGCTACATGTATACTGTGTACATATGTACATATAACCTCTGTGCGTTATTAGTATACACAATATATACTAATTGACAAATAGGTAAAAATAGGTAGGTTGAAATGAGTATTTCAATTTACAAATTATGAAATTCAAATAATTCACAGTATAAATAATTCAAAATAGAACACAGTTGTTCTATTGCATTGAGTTTCCACTTCAGTCGACAATCCTTATGTCTTGTTTTTTTAAATAATGGCAAAATCCTGAATATCACCACACTAAATCTGTATAAAGGTAAACGAAAAGGACGGAAAAAGCAACATTAACTTTTTTTTTTTTTCACAGCTACGAAGTTGTAAGACGATTGTCCCAAAAGAAAATCTCAGAAATGACTTACATACAAGGCCGTATCTGATGAGATACGGTTATGTAGTAAAATAAATTAACCTGTCTGTTTGTCCCAGGTACAACGGCTTATGATACTGTAAGACCACTGGCCTACCAGGACGCGAAGCTTTTCATGCTGTGCTTCAATGTGGCGGAGCCAGAATCCCTTCACAACGCTGCTGCTAAGGTAAAACTAGCTTTATACATCTTAAGTCATCTTAGTTGCCTTTTATTTTAATCTCTGATTCTCTTGGAATTGTATAGACTACTATGCTCAGTTATTGAAAAAGGAATTCAAAATTAAAAAGTGGCGCCATCTATGACATATGTATAACAGTCGGTCCTACAGTTTTCTATCAACAAACTAATTTAAAGTGCCATCTGTTCGAGACTGAAGCAACATACAGTTCATAACAATAATCAACATTGACAATAATTTAATTTGTAATTAATATATATTGAGGAAATTGATTGAAACATAAATTCACCTATGTTTCAAGTTGGACCAAATTATACATAAATGCTAACTTTCATGAAGTTCGGTTGAGTAATGTCGGAGTTCATCGTGGACAAACACTGGATTTTTATATGTTAAGACTAGAGTTGGCCAAAACTCATTTTAAATATAATGCCAATCACGACAATATAGGAGACTAACCCACAAGGAGTGAAGAGATAATCAATAAAGTGGGATAAAATTAAAAAAGTCGATCTATTAATAAAACGTAATTATCTTATATACTTCAATTTATAAAAAAAGCACTATTTCATTTTACGTAGTTATTTTCGGTGACATTGCTACTTAATTCAGTTTTATGCTAATTATCGTAGTATATTATACTGTTACACCGTCTGCATAGAAATTATTTATAACATATTCTATACAAAGTGAATTAAGTACGAACTTTAAAATTGTTATATAAACGTCTCTTTATATTACAAATAGTGATATTTTCTACAATGACCAATACGTAATCATCATGATCTGTCTGTAAGAGACCCACTGCAGTGTCATAGGCCTCAGGGAAGGCATGAGCATAAACACCGCGTGCCTATAGCCCATAACGTATTGACGATTTTAAACTTCATCGGTGTTATTACAAAAAAGCTAATTACGTATTGAATACTTGCTCTAAAAAGGTTTCGAATTAAATGCACCGCGTTCGCTGAATGTTCGCCATCTTGCTCTTTTGTCTCGCTTTGGTTACGTTAGGCTAAACTTGCGAAAAAGGATAACGCGAACTTGTCTCGGGCGAGCGCGGTCTATTTAATTCGAAACCTTTTTAAACCAAGGATTTAACTTTTTTATAATAACACCGCATAGTTCTATCTTTCCCAACATACTGTAGTTTCTACGAGAACGTTTCTTAGGTTCAAGTTTCCTCACGATGTTTTCCTTCACCGTCAGATGATAGTGTTACCAATTTCGGAAAATTCGTTGATCATGCCGGGATATGAACCGGCGGGCATCGGAATGATATTCCACCGGTCAAATGACTAGACCACCGCGACTTTCAAATAGCAAAATAATAATACTACTTATACCAATTTTTACAATTGACATTTATTTTTAAAGGTAAATTTATATCGAACATATAAACATGATCAAAAGCATTTCCCCATAAAATTGAACTTTCGAACTCCTTTTTTTTTATTAAAGATGAGAAAGTGTACGTCCAGAGTGGACGCTATAATCACAGAGTACGTTATATAAACAGAGGTCGCACTCGTTCTTCCAATCAGCGCCTCTATAATACTACTTTCGAACTAATATCTATTGGTTATAGCTATGTATGTATGCATACAGCGGTACTGCGTAAATCGTATACAAGTTTTTGGACATTTTTATTTGCAATGAATATATTCATCGTAAGGCAAATCTAAATCGAAGTATGTATATGCAGGAGTCAATGTTTATAAGTAGATCCGGAGATAGATAAAATTAGTTGTAGGAGGCAAGAAAATTTAAGGGAGCACACTCTCCTAACAGATACGTAAACGAAGTGAATAAAATCAAATATTTGAAAGTCAGTTTGAAATGTCAAAATTAATTGTCATCCACCATCTTTTGTTATCAAACTTGCCAAAAAAATTATATAACAGTGCCATCTAGAGAGTGGATTGATAACCAAAAATAGACGAGCCTTTTCCATACAAATCCGATTCTGAGAAGTGAAAATAGCGTGATTATAGTATCAACTCTGGACGTACACTAAAAGGTAATCGAAAATTGTGGTAGGCAACTTTTAGAAGAAACTTATACCTTTCCAATGCAACTACTAACATATATATATATATATATATATATATATATAAGTGCTTAGTGATCGTTTTACAATTCAATGAGCCTTAAACCCACTTACGCTTTCATCACGATAATATAACCCTAATTCATGCACAATGTGGGAGGAATTCATTAAAAAAACCTTTCATAAATACAAGAGTTTAAATGCATATCTACTTAAAGCTACATCTGTTAAAGTCGATTTACATAATATGTTGCAAGAGAGGCTGAGTTGTCCGTCGGTAATGGGAGCTTCCGTATTTTAATGGTTTCTAGAAACTTGTGTATTGGATTCTTGTAAAATTGGACCTTACTGTAGCGGTTTTAAAGTGCATTTCACATTTCTCTCATCCAAAGGAAGCCGACACTAAGAATGTAAGATGGTGAAGTGGGAAACGTAAACTCTAATGGTTTAATTAATTCGGTACATTTGAAGTAGATTGTGTAGATAAACTCCGACAATAAAATGGACAGTTCTAGATATAAAATTGCGTGGAAATAAATCACGATTTCGGTGGAACTGCGTTGTCACCGTATTGAATTAAGAATTTTACGTTCTATTTTATTTACTTGTACGAACAATTTGGTTGATTGGTTTAATTACTTGTGCGATATTTCAATAGTCATTTATGAGCTTATTAACGATGTTATTTACTGATATAAATATGTATTAATTACATTCAATTGCCAATTATATGTAAGCATATCACATCAGAACCGCTGTATCTAATTAGTTAATTCATTTTTTGTTATGTTTGTAATTATCAAGACAAGGTTTATATGGACGAAAATATCTGGAAAATCTGTTTGTACATTGAGAATTTTGAGTTAAAATATCAATACAATTATGTGAGTTAGATCGAAGACAATAGGGAAATCTTAAAAAAAATATTAACAGAATTCGCGTTCAGTTCTCAACTTCGTTGTTCGGACGAGAACTGGTGTTTTTGGCACTCTACCCGGCACAGTGTTTACTCCGCCTATTTTTCGTCACACAAAAAAGCTGGCGATCAGAATTTGAAAACTCTCCCATAAAAAGTTTTTAGTTCCAAAATATTAACACGCAAAATCAACATACACATCGCCAAGCATGAGCAGATATCGAACTTGCAACCTCTCGGCTTAACTATAGGACTTTGAACCAGTCTGTTATAATGACAGTACCCGGTTATTTGATAAATTTAAATTACTAGGCTTATTACATATTTGTAACTTGCTTCTCCCCGCGACTTTGTCCGCTTGGAATAGCTTCAGCGATATAATATTATTATTCTAACTGATTCTTCACTTTTGACCTGATTTGTAGACAAAATCCCTATGGGAAGATATTCATATTAAAGTAGGCAAGCATGTTAATAATTTAATGTTCATATTACAGTGGTATAAAGAAGTCCGCACTCATGGTGGCTCGGCGCCGGTATTATTGTGCGGCTGCAAAGCAGATCTCCGTCACGACAAAGAAACTCTGACGATGCTGTCCAAGCTGAGAACCCATCCTGTCACTAGTGAAGAGGTAAGATCCTCCAAATTACAGAAAGGACGAAAGAAATATTTTATTAATAATACATTATTTACAAATATACAAGAATGGATAAAATATGCACGTCGCAGCATTACGAAATGGAATCCGGCTCAGCATATGCTACAGTGTCAAGAAACACTTAGCGCTGATTTTCAGCTGGAACCCAGTGCAAGTCACGGAGCGATATCAATTAAAATCATGAAATATGACATATATAGTGAAAACAAGTTACGTAAATAATACTACTGTACATATTGTATGTATTGTACTGTATATATTACATACATATATTGCTTTTTTGATTTCATATACATTTTTAGTTAATTATAGGCACGAGCGATCGTGGTTTGTTATTTTGATTGCTTGATTGAAGCGATGATGACGTAGTTGATAGCATCTTTGAACACAGTATCGATGGATGATAGTTCGAATCCTTGCCAATGTGTGGGAGGTTCTGGTGGAGAAAATGTGATGAAACTATCTCCTTCAGGTTTGGCGTGTTTACCATTTTAGAGCACTTTGTCATTTTAACATCAGATAAGATTGTAATTAAACCTCAGAGCCTATAAAG
The DNA here is from genome assembly GCA_015888305.1 of Antheraea pernyi. Lineage (NCBI taxonomy): Eukaryota > Metazoa > Arthropoda > Insecta > Lepidoptera > Saturniidae > Antheraea > Antheraea pernyi. Next base: position 330,784 of record MU158829.1, on the reverse strand, counting down.
TATAAAAAACATAACAAATATCTGTTACTCTTTTTTTATTGTAGCACGGCAAAATGATTACACTGTGCCTGATGGTAAGCACAGTACAATCCAAAAACAATGGCGACCACCGAGTGACACACTATCCATCGCCGGTCTCCGCTGTCATCCCGGCCTGCGAAAAGCTGGGTATGCACAGGCTGATCCCGAAACGCGACCCGCAAAAGCGAATCACTATGACGGGCTTTTTCGCCATATACATAGTGGTTGCGACCCAGTCGGGCTGTAAAACCCTAAAAAGCCGGTATCGCCATTGTCTCGTTCGTTATTCAGCAGGGTGCACCACGTGCAAGTGAGGTTGGCTTGGGTGTCTCAAGTCTTAGATGTTATTCGACACCCCTTACACACTCTGCAATTAATAAATTATTTGAATAATTTATCTTTATAACTTAAAACATACTAGCTGTGCCCGCGGTTTCGTACCTAGATAAAATATGAAAGCTACGCCCTTTTCCGTACTCTTGACTACGTGCTTTAAATTTTTTTTGTTAATCAGTTGAATAGCTAAGGCGTTAAAAGCATAACAAACAAACTCTCATTTAAAATATTAGTTAAGATCTATTGAATAAGTCATCATTGGTTATCTGCTGTGACTCTTAGAGCCAAACAATTACCATACAGAGAGTGGGTCCGAAAATAAAAAAAAATTAACCGCCTTCGATGTGAAAAACTAATAAGACACTAAAAAGCTAAAAATAACTGAATTATTAAATTAACCAAATTAAGTAAAAAATATTGATATTCGCGCTACCTAATAATATATTAGAAGTTAATGCCGGCGGTTTTTTTATTTTTTATTTCTTCATTTTTAGTGTCCATAAATATATCTGGTTTCTAATGGGTATAATAAATCGGTTCCAATTTCACGAAAATACGTAGAGACGAAGTGGGTGAAAATCAAATAAAAAATATTTCCCCTTCTTAGGGGTTGAATATTTTCTTCAAATGGGACCACCTCTGAATATAACCAATTCAAATAAAAATGTAATCATTAAAATCGGTTCATAACAGATATCGAATAACATACATTAAAAAATAATACATACAACCGAACGTTTTTTTTTCGAAGTCGGTTACTAAAGTAAGCGGGAAGAAATAATAGTGCGGGTAGTAATTTGAATCATTTTTAGAAATATCTGATTGTTTGTCTGTTTGTTTAAAGACACATCACTGCTAAAGTACTGCGTTCACACTAAGTTAATTTGTATTTATTTTCCAATGTATTTACACACTTAGATACGTATATCACTGCTAGACTAGGGCTAGTTCTAAGTAACGCAGTTTAATGGCTAAACTAACCAATGATATATTACCGGAATCTCTATTACTGCATTTCTCCCGACACATCTAGTTTTTACAAGGATATTGTTCTAGAGATTTACTCACGAGTAACCCATTCAGATTTCAATGTAAAATCATATAACAAATATTTGATATAATTGTCAAACTAAAATCAGCACTTAAGTAAATTATAGGAGCAAACATCAAATCCCTACGTACGCGCTTCTATCAGGAATATACTCAGTAAATTACTTCCAAACTTGTAGATAACGCAAGACCCTCTATCTCAATAGAAGTTCTAACCACTACATCAGTTGCAATTGAAAAGGCGTCTCTCGATTCAGGCCGACGACCAAACGTGCCAATTAACTTGATATCTCATTTCCAGCTAGATTAGGGTTGCCCCTAATTTCAATTAAGGGACTAATGGTTATATGTTAGCGATAATATCTATATAGAGCACGTGTACTTTTAGCAATTATTATAATTAAATTGCTAGTGTTTGTTACATACGTGTGCTATTTGCTACTTACCAGTTTGTATGTGGTATTTTTGTTTGATTTGAAGCAATATTTAAAACATACTAATTGATTAGCTAACAATATGCTACGCTAACTGTACTCGCGGGTTTGCTTGTGTTTTTTTTATAATATGTTGTGCATCCGCTTCAACTTACTAATGTATTAATGATACATTATGTTATCTATAAAAAAAAGTTGATTTTAGAGCTCAGAAAAGTGATATTTTTTTATAACTGTACTTCGTGATTGGTTCACCAATATTCAAAGTATATATCTATAAATTCTCTATAAGACATGGTTACAAGATATTTCATTAAAATAAGTTATATAATATTTTATAAAAAAAAAAGAATACAACACTATATTTGGAACATAATTTTTATATTTTTTAAATATGTACATAATTTAACTTTTGTTTCTTACGCTATTTCGGCTGCCATTTTGTTTTATTTACCGCAATCATGTAAACAACTCTGTTACCATAGCAACGTATGAAAGTATTGTTTCGATTTCAGTGAGCATTAATTTAACACTTTAACATTAAAAGTTGTATTGCGAATATATTGAGGTGGTTGTAAATCACCTCTATCCGCAATATTTGTGTAATGTGTTCTATAAACACAATTTCTTTCTTCTGATCGATGTACTCAGTATTTGGCTATCGAACAACCAAGAAATATTGAATATATATATTGATACAGCCACTCGAACTGTCTATCGATCTATTGTTTACGTTCTTCTGTACTGACTCTGTCGTGTCAGTATTCCGATTAAACTCTATCGATCAGAGTCCATCCGGTCTGTAAAATTAATGTTCGTTAATAAATTTGTATTTCTTATGTCTTCAATTTCACTGTTCAATGTTACCAAATATGTTGCACATGCTCGCTGTCCGTAGCAAGTTGCTTCGATATAGGTACATATTCAATATCATATCTACATTTTAATTAATCGAAGAATTCTTCAAATTTCTTTATTTTTAATTTATCAACCCATTTACGAGTGAATAAGAAGATTAACAGCAATTTTGAAGATAGTAAAAAATTGCAAATAGTATATCTATATATACTGTGACATAACATTCAACTAAGAAATATACGTACATATGAGTATAGAAAATTGAACGTATTAATTTCAATATACATACATAAATTTATAAATTTCAATATGGTAAACTGGTACGTTTTGGTGTACAAACATTGTAAATTAGTAAACGCAAGAGAATCGTGAAGTTGTCGAAGAGAGACTTATAAAATAAAGGGTTCGGAGACATTGGTGCTAAAGGAAAACCATTTTTTTTTTTTATTGATAACATTAAAACTCGACAATATTCTCTCGCTTGCTATTACACAAAAAAGAAATAGAGAATTGGGTGAGAAACAGAATTGAGAACGGTATCTAAATTATCTTCGTCTATTTATTTAATTATATTTCTTGATAACCCTATACTGTATCGTTATGAATGAGAACTACATAGCTCGCTAATTGAGGGAATGCTCGCGGGAGCGGCCGATGAATGAACAAAGATGAATTTACGCAACTAAATTACTAACTAATGCACACATTGCTTCTTAACAAAAAATATGTAATTCAATTTAAAAAAAAAACATCTTACACATATTTGTTTACTTGAATTACCGACAAGATTTACACAATGACAATGCAATATTTCGAGCAGTATAAAGAAGAAGAAAGAAAGAAAAAGAAGCTGAATAGTTTGTTAATTAATAGGTTGTTGTTCGGAACTACTAGTCCGATTCCAAAATTTTTTCGGTGTTAGATAGCTCATTCAGCTCGAGGAAGGTTAAAGTTAGCGTTAACCTAAAGTAACCATTCCACGCTGACGAAGTCGCGGGCAGAAGCTAGTACTTGATATAATAAAATTCTTAAAACTTATCAACGCAACCAACCTATATCTTCAGTTGAATGTTCGAAAATTTGGTTACGAATTTCTTATACAATGGTTATTAAAGCTTTAAATATATTTCCGGTAGGAAATTTTATCCGGGATACTGTTTGTATTTACATACATAGTTCTTAATTTTAAAGTTATCAATTGGCAAATTAATTCTTTATCGTCATTGAAGTCAACTATCACGGAATAAACATAGATTTCCGTTTCTTTAATATGATATATTAAAATGTGTACTATTTGTCTGTTCATATTTAACTCAAAAGCGAGGTTAATGCATTTTTATACACGTGTATTGTATGTTTCTCAATTGAAAATGATAAAAATACAATGTGCTATGAAATGAATTTAGTGAAATGTTGTAAATAGAAAGACATTTTTTTGTATAGCAGTATTAACACTACTGTATTACAGGAACCTGCAATAAATATTTGATTCAGACGAGCAGAATCTCGTGCACAACTATCATATTATACAATTACAATATCTAATACCGACATGTATTTGCAGGCATTATCAGTAGCGAGGCAGCTTGGAGCCACGACATATGTGGAGACTTCTGCAAGAGCATCGAGCAAAGGAGTCAAGGATGCTTTTGAGGTAGCCGCTTTAGCAGCCTTAGGGAAGCTTAACAAACAGCAAATAAAACAGCAGGTTTGTGGAAATGTGACCTTGTGTTTTAAGGCATTGTTATAGTATTAAGGTAAATCCTATAAAGGTGTCGTTACATTTAAAAACAAGCTAAATGCTTAATCTACAGGCTACATGTTTAATCTTTGTTAATTATTGTTGTTGTTAATGTTAAAGATCCTCAAAATAACGTAAAATAACAGTAACGGCTAAATTTGGATTTAGCTCATTTAGAAATTTAACTTTTAATTTACTTAATTTAAATTAAATAACAGTTATTCCTTACAGTATAAGCTACCTGCCAGTGAAAGCCCCGTTAAATTGATCCAACCATTTCGATTGATAGATTAAAGGGATCGATAGATATATAGATAGATGATACAGGTAGATGATAGATAGAAAGAGTAGATCAATAAGTTCTTTTTTTATTGTAGCACGGCAAAATGACTGCACTGTGCCTGATAGTAAGCACAGTACAATCCACAAACAATGGCGACCACCGAGTGACACACTATCCATCGCCGGTTGCCTCCGTCATGCCGGCCTGCGAAAAGCTAGATATGCACATGCTGATCTCGAAACGCGACCCGCAGAAGCGAAACACTATGACGGGTTTTTTCGGCATATACATGGTGGTTGCGACCCAGTCAGGCTGTAAAACCCTACCACTCCGCTTTCGCTATTGCATCGTTCGTTATTCAGCAGGGTGCACCACGTGTAGATGAGGTTGGCTTGAGTGTCTCAAGTCTTAGATGCTATTCGACACCCCTTACACCCCTGGGTTGTTTTCCGAACTGGTGGTGGTAGCTTTGACGTCCATAAGCGCCTTCTCAGGGCCTAAATTGAATAAAGGATATTTTGATTTTGAAATATTGATTTTTTATTATAAATACAGTATACATTTCTATATCCATTTAGTAAAAAAAACTTATATTTTGACATTACAAAAAGATACTTAATTTGTGTTTATTTTTATAGAAGTAAATAATGCGAATAAAGACATGTATAGTACGCAATAAAATGCAACAAGGAAATTATAATTTACGAAAGAATACAACACAGTTAATTACTGCGACTGGAAAATATTGACATCGGACTACGTAAAATATAATTATGAAGCCCTTTACATGTTCCGATCGGACTTTTAAAAATGTAATTGATATATGCGCAATAACTTTTATTTGAATTTGTGCATAAATATTGACGTAATAGCTTACAATCAAAAAGTATACATGTCTACGATTAAAAATATAAAAGCATTTAAGCCTCTAACAGAATTTACTTAAAGACTTAGTATAGAGAAGCTGGGAATTAAGGAACATAACTGCTGTATGGCTTCTTTTTTGTATTAGTTAAATTGGGCTGAACTTGTGAAATACCTTCATTATCCCAGTCATGGAATTCGTTCAGGTCGCATTTATGATGATGTCAAAATTATATTACTCGGGTACGATATATGAAAGTCCAATAGGTAAATTAGGTTACCACCGTCATGTTTACATTGGTCAGAGCGCTCATTACAAATTCTGTAACCGCGAATTCAAATACTGCTTTTGCCTTGTTTGTGACCATTCAGTTGATATTTGCTGTATTGATCTTTTATGTTTTACAATATTCATGTACTGGATTTACGTATCAATATAATAATACGTTATTTACATTCAATATATTTAAAGACTTTCTTTTATGTCATAGCAGGCAAACGAACTGGTGGATCAATTGATGTTAAGTGATGAACAACTCTAGGGGATTGAAAGTGCGTTGCCAGCCTGTGTTTTGGGAAGGGGAGGGAGGGAAGGGGAGAAGGGAAGGGAGGTGGTCCTCCGGTGCTCTCACTGACCGAACAAAATGCAACAATGCAAGCACTGTTACTGCACGTCGGTTTTCTGTGAGAGGGTGATACCACACCGGGCGTTGGGCGTTCCGACCCATTCATGCTGAAACTAGTAATGGCTTACTGCCATCACTAGCAGCCAAACTATAAAACACACCTATTTTACATTCTTACAGAATTGCTAAATACCAATGTTCATGAAGATGTAACTTCATAAAAGACTGATTGTCATACAAAATTTAATTCTCTTCTTCACTGCATTAAAGGTTCCATTAAAAAAATCTTTAGTGCTCATACCTACAGTTTAAAAGAATGCATCGAAACTTTCATTAGTAGTTTGGACTATGCGTTTTGCCTGACAGTCAGTCTGTTATTCTTTTATCCTGTATATTAAACATTTGAGCAGAATTAGTTAGTTATGCAAATATAGAAAAATAATAGCACTAGGCATGAACATCGGTAAGATGAAGAATAAAAAGAAAATAGTATATGCCGTACATTCAACATTAATTTTTATTGCAGAAGCAAGTGGGCAGGAGCAAAAGCAAGCGAGATCTGAAGGCCGAGCTAAAAGGACGTGCGAAGAGTTGCTGCGTTATGTGATCCGTAGCCGGCCACCCGTCTCGGTGGCCGCACGACTGCTAGGCGACCACCGCCCTTCCAGAACATTCTATAAACTTCTAGCTAGAATCCAACGTTCCTTGTAACGTTGGAAGGAAGGATAAACTTGGGCCTAAAACTAACCCTTGGTGTACACCCGAACGGATTTCACTGAACACTTTGGGTGAAGAAGCAACGGACATGTTTACTATATAGTAATCTTCAATCTATTTAAATATAATGAAAATGTGGTTTAATATTTAAAAAAAAACTGTATTTATAAATAATATTTAAAATGTCATTCGCACTGTCGAAAGCCTGTTAAGATTTTAAATGACTCGACATGAAAGTGGAACTGAGTTCGCTGAATATGTAACTTTTAATGGATTTAGAGGAGTTCATTATTAAGATATCGGTTAAAGAAAGGTGCAATGAGAGCAAAACCCTCAGGGTTGGAGCGTAAGCCTGTGATAATGTAAAAATAGAAGAAAAAAAATTGAATGAAAGTAGGGAGTAGAAGGACCGATAAAAGGGGAGTCAACGCTCAGATCCTTAAACATTGCTGTATTACTAAGATATTTACTGTATAACTATTCATGATATTATAAAAGAGAATTCAAATTAGTAAAATAAATGTTTTCATATACATAAATTGTAGATAAAAATGATGAATTTTTTTCTACAATAGTAGTGTTTTTAAATATGCATGTAGGCTCTTGGTAAAACATAAATTTCTATGACTTATTATAAATATATACATTTAGGAAAGATTGTGTAGTAAACTAACAAAGGGTTTTTCAAATTTGTTTATTTTAAACACCAGTTTCTTGATATCAAATGAAGGATGTGAATTTCTGAAATCGTTGCGCAGTGCAAAACAGATTTCAATAGCAAGTGGACTTGCTATTGTAGCAATCATTTCAAAAACAGTCCGCACTGACACCGCCACACGTGTCAGGATGGGTGCAATAGGGACGAGGTCTTTCGTGGCTTTCCTTTCGTTTTTCCTCTTTCGCGTCCCTCCGATACTGAATTTGTCATTTGTGTTCTGTGCATCTACTTCAGAGCGGTCAAAAAGTTTGATGCGAACTATAACTTATGAAATAGTATCTCTTTTTCTTTTCCTATTTTGGAAACCATTTCTCCTAATTCTACACCCCAAAGAAGGAAGGGCGAAACTGCTGTTTCTTGTGATCTTGAGTTTTATATATTCAGAATCAGAAAAAAACACGTAACAGTATTATTTCTCTTCCCGTACGTCTACTACATGTAAGCATGTCTGTTCTCGAATTACATTTAATTTAAAATAGAATTAGCAGTACTCTACTATATCGAGAGCCTACAAATATTTCAGCTTTTTTCCGGTTTATGTTTTATTTAGTGACCATATTGGAGATTATTAATGCGACTATCAAGTGAATACAACCCTCACCCAACTTCTTGACCGTTCTGAGTATAGTTGCATAGAACAAAAAAATAAGTATACATACTTTTTAAATTTTACATACGAGTATAACAGCGAGATAAATTAAGGATAAATAAATACCAATTTTAGATTTCTACGTTAATTAACTTTGTTTTGTATAAAATTCTTGAATACGTTACGAGCAAGCACGAACTTACGACTATAATTAGAGCAAACAAAAAATTCATGGGAATAAGTTTAAAAATGTAAAATTTGCGTCTTCGGTTAATATTACAACTATAACAAGATAAAAACGCCCTTGCTGAGAATTTTCAGAGAATTTTGTGAGATCAAAGAATTAATGTTTAATTTTATTACTTCTAAACCACTTAACTTATGCCTTACATACAATAACCCTTATACCCAATAACCTATATTACACAAAGTGCCACCAATGTTATATAATATATGTAATACCAAGTTTGTGAAAAAAAATACTACATAAGAAACTAAGATCCCACCAAAAACACCGAATAGCGTCTCATAAAATATAGGTTATAATTTATACTGTTATACCAAGTGCCTATAGATAATATAAAATTATTGTACAGATAATAAATAATAACTATAAAATAACATGTATGTATTCGAAAATTATTTTCCGTAGGACCAACGTCGCTATGAATTATAAAGTAGCTTATTAAAATTTGTATTATAATTAATTGATTTCGAAGGGCTGAAAGCTGTTTCATTTTGTGATATAAATACGTAATTGTTAAAAGGAACTAATGCACAATTATGGACAATACTAAATTACTGTGGTCCATATTAGATGGTCCAGTCCACGCTAAGTTTAGGTGTGTACGTAGATTTTTGTACGTTTACAGTGTAAATTTAAATGTTGCTTGCCTTTCATATTTTTAGTCGTTTGAAATAAATTCGGTTTTATAATTTTTCTTTACTGTATTTTTTAATATAAAGAATTGCGCTAATAATGAACTTTTAAAATTGTCATTATAAGAACGATTATTATATTATTAATGTGTTGTTGACTATTATTATTATCATCCACCTATGTATGTTATCGTAATGTGCGATTTGCGAACAAGCGATTCGCGTTCATCACGCTCGAAACCACGACACAGAACGGCTTTCTTTTATATCTGGCGACCAATCTTTTAAATTATTCCTGACATTGTTAAGTAAGTAATATTACTACAAGCGTCTTGTGGTGATTTCTATATTCCAATAACATGGTGGGCCGCTTTTTAGAACTTTCCAGAGAGTTCTTATTTTCCATCAAACTATGTAGAATGATCAATCTATATAACATAATATGGGGACGGATAACCTAAGATTATGAATAAAAAATAAAAACCACTACATGACAGACTAGGATTTCGCCAAATACTCCAACAAAACAGTTATCCGAGAGAAGAATAATTGACGACAGATTATAATAACGATTTTTCTGAAATAACACAGCAATATGATTAATATAACGGTTATTGCTATCTCTATTTATATTTCTAAATATGTGAACAATTTTAAGAGGGAATTGTGGAAATGACAAAGGATATCGCAAGGGTCAAAACATTTTGCTTCTATTTTTTAATGTATTTTTTTTCTATTCACATCAGTTTCTTAACTAAATCTATTGTTTGGAGTTGGGACCATGGTAAAGATAATTTATTATTATTTCCATAATAAAAAATTATTTATTAGCATTTCAAAAAACACACGTGTTGAATTTTTCTCTTTTTGTGAAATCTATATATGTAAATACAATTATTTTTTTTTAGTTAAAAAGTAAAATTTTACTCGTTTCTATTAAACTATGACTTGCTATTATAGTTAAACAAATTGTATCAAGATACATTTGTTAATGGAGTAGGTAATATTTTTGTAAGAAATCAAAAATTGTTTTAGGGTTTAGGTTATTTATTAATTTTGATAATTTAACGTATTATAAGTCGATATCAAGCTTTAAATTGAATATTAGCTTTAATTATCGAGTTAATGTTATGTTAGTATCTATATTTAATTATAAAATAGTTGTTATTTTGAACTGATTACATTTTAAAATATTTTTTCGTATAATCAATCGTATTTCAATTGGGAAATAAAAAAACACAAGGTAACATATCATAAAATACAACATCGATTCGTACAATAAAAGAAAATTTTACTAAATTACATTACAACCTATTACTTTATTGTTTAATTTACTTTATACCTTGTTTTTAATTAAGGATTTAGTACACAATACAGAATATTAATAAAAAAATATAAGAGACAAGTATTTTAAAATTATTTTATAATAATTATTTTAGGTTTCCCTAATTTGTAATTAATAACAAACCTGTACATTTTAAATCAAATAAGAGGCTAATTCATTGTTTGCTTGTAGATTAGATATAAGTAATATGGCAACACTGATACGGTTCAGTACAGTTACAGTAAAACCATGCGCATACTTTTCAAATATAAACTTTTTTGAACAATTTGTCATTTTTTTATTTCATCTAACTATAATAACAATGAAAAATTCTTATTTCTAAATTTGAATATGACATAATATTAGATGCTTAATTTCAAACGTTGTTTAATTACTCTGCTGAACGCAATGTCAAGTTATGGTTTGCTTTTTTTTAAAATTTTACCAGTTCTATGCCAGGTCTCCGTTGAACGTGCTTGAAATGGTAGTTATTATGACCTAATTGAATGCCTTATGTATGTATCATTATTTATTGATAATTCTGTATAAAGTCAATGTAATTAATACAAGAAACATTTTAAATTAGTCGACTAATTCAATGTTAGGCAATTTTGAATGTTGTTTCTAGATTATTGGGTAATAAAGCATCTGTGTTTTTCGATATTTGCGTTTTATTCATAATTGTTCCTTTAAAATGTTTTTTTTTTCTTTTTTTTCTGACTATGCTATTGACCAGGTTACACATTACACATATCATCTCCACACACGTGCACGCATACACGCTTACACATGCAAGTGGAAGGGTTTTACCTTTTTTTCCCCTCATCAAACTGAAATAGTTTAGAATATTATCCGATACGAAATATATATAAGAGTTATTGAGGTATGTATGCTTGGTACACATATATGTTTCAACAACTCATATATGTATGAATAGTTAGCTTAGCTTAGGTTAGCTCACATAGCGCAGTTGACGGTCGACTCAGCACAGGCCCTCGCCCGGGGGCCTGACAGTCCATGATGGATTTTCTCTCCACGTAAAAATAAAAAAATAATAAAAAAGGTTAGCTTGTAGCATACTATGCTACAGATTGGACCAACTCTTTACAATCACAATAAATCGCTGCCTCCTATGCTCCTATGTCCACCGGCTATTTTACCGCCCCCCGCGCGGCAATCAATCGAACGAGCGGCGTCCACGCACCCTCACCCGCCTACTCGCGGAGATACCTTACTGGAGGCTACACGTATCGCGCGCTCTAAATGTTGTCATCTTTATCTTACGTTATACACACTGTAATTTCTGTTAATAGTTTTATAAAGATTAAAACTTTAATTGTTGGCACGTTATTATTTTAATGTGGGTTGTGTACACCACGCGGCCCACAAGCTGAACCGATTTTGATTATTCTTTTTTTATTTAAAAGCTGGTACTTCCCGTGTGGTCCCATTTGTATAGTACCGACTTCCAGTACATCTCTAGGTAGCACACATATTCATATGTTTTATTTAATTTGGTTAATTTGATAAACTATTTATTTTCCGCTTTTTAGTGCCTTATGGGTTTTTGATTGATATTGAAGTCGGTTAATACTTTTTTTTTGAAAATTTATTTATACAGTATTTCAAATACTTACTTTTAGAAAGACTACTCCCTTGTTGTTTGATATCCTTTGACATATTCAACACATTCATATTTCAAATAAGCTGGAAATTACGATTAAGGATAACATTGTGATTGTGATGAAATGATGATGATATGTTGTGATGACGAGTTTGTAGGTGGTAGAGCCACGCTGAAGCTGTTACTGGTTTCAGCATGAATGGATCGGCTCATCCGGGGTAGTACCACCCGATGCACAGAAACACCGACGTGAAGTAACAGTGTTTGCATTGTTGCGTTTCGTTCGGTCAGGGAGAGCGCCGGATACCCACCTACCCGCTCCTCTTCCCTTCCCTCATACCCCACACGCCCTACCTCAAACACAGGCCGGCAACGCACTTGTGACTACCCTGGTTTTGCTAGTGTCTATGGATGACGGTGATCACTTACCAACACTTAACCCACCTGTTCATTTTCCCCCTATAATATAAAAAAAATCATAACTTGGTAGTATGGATTTTTCTAGCTAGCTACCACTCTCACGATGAATATCGCAAAGCCCTTATACGTTTTCAGGCAACTGTATTTTAAAGCCAGTCCCTCTAAGTTTAATAGGTTTACCATCTTAATCACCGTCATTTAACATAAAGTCAGATTGAGATCAAAGTGTAAAAGCTAAATTGTAAAAAAATAATAATTGTGATATGAAAAGTGCTCCTGTTTATCTTTCTTTTATCTATATATTAATACGTGAAGCCCAAACTTTGTATCCCTTTTTGAAAGAAATGCGCGAACTGATGAACGTGAAACTTGGCATAGTTAAAGTTTATATGGAGGAGAAGTGCAGAAAGCTATTTATTTTATATAAAATGCATTATAAGTACATTAAATTAATTAAAATATGCATTACTCATACTACTGCTTCAATTTTACACAAAATATACACACATGTAAATAAAAAAGACATTTTGACATCTGTCAATAAAGGACTTCAAAAAAGGTTGTATATGAGGTTGCTATGCTCGACTGTATGTATTATTTTACTCTTACGTTTAAAATTACCCTTTTTCATTCTACATTCAACTTTAAAAAAATCAATGAACTATGGTCCAATGTCGACCACTGGGCGCCCACTAGTTTATATAATACGCCGTTTGATTTATGTCAAATTTTGACAACTAAAGGAAGTTGCACAACTGTTGTGCATCGCTGTAATGCACAGTAAAGACTAGTTTCCATAAATTTATATCTTACGGTATTTTATTATGGAGGACAGCCTCTGACGTAGATTTCATATTACAAAAACGTGTAGTTCGAGCAATTTATAACATGGCACCTCGTGAATAAGTAAAGACCAAGTTTCAGGAAATTACTATCTTCAACTCTCGCTTCCAAAACATGTATGATTGTTTAATGTATATCTGCCAAAACTTAAATTAGATTTATTAAGAGCCCGTCTTCATTTTGGTTCTAAAAGCAATTACGAGTTAATTATCCTCCATATTAGTCTCTGCTAGAGTCGTTTTTTATGCTATGGGATTAGGTCAGATTAAGATCCTAGAACATATTACCGATTTACTAGATGATAGTAAATTCAAGCACCATGTGAAGCAAGTTTTCATGTCAAGAGGCTATTATAGGGCAAGATCGATATATAAACATGTCTTGTCTGGGAATGGCACCCCTCTCTTTAAACCCTTAAAAAACTGTGACAACAATGGCTTGTATAGTTCTATACAAAAATATTTGGGGTGTCTGGGTTTGAGGTGTTGTGTGCGTGAGTGTACCCCATACGTCGCGCTCTCATATAATTATTTGCTTACCATGCACTCTGCCTTACATGCCTACATTGTGTCCCTAAAAACATATCCAGAAGAAGATACTCCAGATCGAGTTTTTTGCCGGTTCTTCTGAATGACTTATTTTCCGATACGGTATCAGTGTTATTAGGTTCATAAATGCTTGCTCTGGGACTACATTAAGTAAGATATATTCTGATTTTTATTTAAACCACCAACCTGTGGATGCATTGCCAACGTTTGTCCATAATTCACTATTGACACTATTGATATTATACTAACAGACTATTAATACAGACTCGGCCAAATGTTGGCATAAGCGTTGGCAATAGTGTTGGAGCCAACATTTGTGCAAACGTATGGAGTCAGCCTTAATTTATAAAACCCAGTAGTAATATGGTATTCTGAGAGGAAAACTAACCATCAATTTCCTTTGTTAAGTAGTCTAAGTATATCGGATAAAGGGTCGAAAGAAGTTTCACATTTACACCAGCCACTACGAATACCCTTCGTTATTACTTTCCTAAGGTCAAATAAGACATTACACCTTAATCTTACTTGTTAATGTGTCGTTCGACCTTTCTTGTGAATCTAATAGGGCTGCCAATAATAAAATATGTGTAACTATGTTACGTTCATCGAAATAAATAAAAACCTTATTAAATGGTGATCAATAAAGAAAACTATTAGTCACATATAAATAATGCCTCGTTCTTTCAAAATCTCTCTTTTATATTTTACTAGCGCGCCCGGCAGACGTTGTCCCACCCTGATAATAAAAAAAGACCTTGACAAATTATATACCTAAACCTTCCTCATGAATCACTTTATCTAGTGGTGAAAATCGCATGTAAATCGGTTCAGTAGTTATTGATTTTATCACAAACAGACAGACAAACAGACGTGGCGGACGACTTTGTTTTATAATATGTAATAATAATGCTTAAAACATTTGACAAAAATGTAACCCGACGTTACATAGCCATCTAAAATGTTAAACGCTCTAAACCGGGGACTGGTTGTCAAGTACAACTGCTGGTACAGGTGCTTGGTTTTTTTTATGTCATAGGTGGCAAACGAACAGGTGGGTCACCTGATGTTAACTGATCACCACCGTCCATGGACACTAACAACACCAGAGGAGTCGCAAGTACGTGGGGGGAATGGTTAGGGGAGGGAGAGGAGAGGGGAGAGAGAGGAGAGAGGAGAGGGGAGGGGAGGTGGGCCTCCGGTGCTCTCTCTGACCGAACGAAACGCAACAATGTAAGCACTGTTACTTCACGTCGGTTTTCTACGAGAGGGTGGTACTCCCCCGGACGAGCCGACCCATTCATGCTGAAACCAATAATAGTTTCATCGTGACTCTACCACCACCATAAATAGTTCCATAGTAGTTCCTGAAATTAGCGTATAGTTTCACCGTGGCTCTACCACCATTAAACAGGTGACAGATATACAACTAACCAAGCTCCGGCACAATCGCAGGTTTGTAGGTGGTAGAGCCACACTGAAGCTACTACTGGTTTCAGCAATAATGGGTCGGCTCGCCCGGGGTACTACCACCTTCTCACAGAAACACCGACATGAAGTAACAGTATTTGCATTGTTGCGTTTCGTTCGGTCAGTGAGAGCGCCGGATACCCAACTCCTCTCCCCCTCCCCACTTCCCCACTCCTCCTTCACCCAAACACAGGATGGTAACGCACTTGCGACTCTTCTTGTGTTGCAAGTGGCTATGGACGATGGTGATCACTTAACATCAGGTGACCCAGCTGTTCGTTTGCCTACTATGATACAAAAAAAAGTATTTCAACCTACGTCGATGAACGTGATGTCCCCAACGTTGTCATTCATTTCAAATCGTCGTCGTTTTGCTGTTTATATTTACACAATTTAAGCTCTGTAACGCACTTATGAATATCTAAAGACCGTAATATATAATTTTATAATATCTAACAAATTAACTTCGTGTTTATTCAAATTATTAAACATTTATTACCAAAATAAAAACTGAGAATTCATGAGTTGGTCAAAAATATTTATCTTACTTTACTAAAGTTCATTTCTCTATTCCCTAGTAGCCGATATATCGCGTACCTACCGTTTCGTTGTGGCCGATATTCTACGGGGCATATAAATTTCTTAGAGACGCTACATAAAGTGAACGGCAATAAACTTGTTAAAAAGACGTTTTCGTAAACATAAATGCTTATAAATAAATGCTTAATTAATAAACAGTCATTTGAAATTGTATTTATTTATGTATCTCATCGAGCTCTACGTATTTAGTTATAAGCATTCGTGTACAGCCTGAGTGCATCTACGTTCGGCGGTGCGTCCAGCGGGGCGTCCAGCGTCCAAGAGCGACGCTCGCGCGCCACTCAGGACACTCACGTATTAATGCATACTAGTGGGCGCCCAGTGGGCGACATTCGACCATAGTTCATTGATTTTTAAAAGTTTGAATTTTATTAGGGTTAATATCATTGACGAATGTAGAATGAAAAGGGGTAATTGGAACGTAAGAGTAAAATAATACATACAGTCGAGCATAGCAACCTCCTTCACAACCTTTTTTGAAGTCCTTTATTGACAGATGTCAAAATGTCATTTTTATTTACATGTGTGTTTATGTTGTTGAAGTATTAGTGTGAGTAATGCAATATTTTAATATATTAATTAATTTAATGCATTTTATATAAAATAAATAGGTAATTCTGCACTTCTTCTCCATATAAACTTTAACTATGCCAAATTTCACGTTCATCCGTTCGCACAATTCCGTTAAAAAGGGATACAAAGTTTAGGCTTCACGTATTAATATATAGATGTTTGAAACGAACGCCGGACGCGACGCCACGCTCGACGCTCGATTGTAGCGTCCACTCTGGTCGTACACTTACTGGAGTCTCATTTAGAAATTATTTTACTTTACGTTTACTCTCAGGAGAGACTACGTCAAATAATGGTAAACCATAATAAAAGGATTTACTTAGTTGTACAGACAACCCTTGCCAATAATCCTACAAGTTAAATAACAAGATCATATGAAGTTACATAAATTTACGGTTACAATTTATAACGTTTTGCGATATTAAATGGATTTATGAAGTTAGTGGCCACTTTAGATAACAATCCAGTCCTTTACTGTGATGGACTTTCTTAATATATAATTAAAAGATATAAAGTATATCCAGACTCCGTATAATTATTTGTTGATTGCAAAAATAACTGCCTAGTCTGAACACAAAGTACATAGAGTTGTTGGAGCGATATGAATGCTTAAACCATTGTGTCAACCGTACCGTCTAAAACATAAACTATACCTAATTTGAGGTATTTGATTGGCTTAGTTCGGACACCGAGTCGATGGACGTAGGTTCGAATCCTAGCAACTGAGTTGGAGCTTACGTGATGATATCATAGCATGGTAGTCGGGCTTTTAAAGTGAATCTTTTATTACATCTTCTCAAACTTTTTCGTCTGTGTGTTGCATGTCGCGTGATGGTCGGCCGCGTAGTATGGATAAAGTGAAAGGCGCTCGTCAGTTTTTATTATTTTATTATTATAATTATACATTATTGGAACGAAGTTCCTTACGGCAGGCTTGGAGGAGATAGGGATTTTGGTGTGCGACCGAACTGAAAAAAATGTGATAGCAAAACCGTAAGAAAACGTCTGTGGAATAAAACCGTTGAATGAGACGTGCGCAGGCGCGAAAGTCGTATACACAAGCGAGATTTTTTTTTGCAAATTGTGTCGATTCTACATTAGCCGAAGGAACTTCGTTCCTACCTGGTGCCCCACGACTCCACATCTTTTTTATTTATATACATAAATTATATATTATTATTATAAAATTAAGATTGATAAGGCGATTTCTATTATACCCTTAATGGAATATTATTCCAAAAATTGTTAGTTAAATGTCTATAGTGTGAAAAAACTTTTGACTTTTACCGTGGTTTCATAAAACCACACAATCCTTTTTTTTCTAAGTCTGCTTAGCTACTATCCTCAAATTGAAAATCTGTCGCTAAGCAAGTGTTGGTGTGGTCCGGCAGCTGCACTCGATAACCAGTGCCGTCTAGGCTTATTATGTTTACCATCATAAAGAAAATCGCCATTTAACATTAGGTGAGATTGTTGTCAAAGGTTTTTTTATTATTACAGCACGACAAAATGACTGCACTGTGCCTGATGATAAGCACAGTACAAACAAAAAACAATGGCGACCACCTAGTGACACACTATCTATTACCGGTTGCCGCATGCACAGGCAGATCCCAAAACGCGACCCGCAGAAACGAATCAATATGACGGGCTTTTTCGCCGTATACATGGTGGTTGCGACCCAGTCAGGCTGTAAAACTCTACCACCCCGCTCTCGCCATTGCCTCATTCGCAAAGAGGCAAAGGTTCGGAGATCATTTGGAATAGGTGGATAATATAACGGGAGAGAGGGGTGATCGCACTTTGATACGATTCAGTACTCACTCTTTGACGTGCCACATGAGCATAATGTTAAGTCACCAAGATTTGTTAGTCCTGATATAGATACATGTCCGAGAGTCGTGGTTATTTCATAATGATTTAGATGCAGGTACTAGAGTCGTGGTAATTTCAAAGTCCGTTAAATGTCTTAAGAATAGCAATCAAATGCTTGCCAAATTATCGAACGATTTTATTGCAGACTCCTTCTGCATCAAGCCCAAAAGATCGAATCGACATGTACGAAGATTATCACAAAGCATTATGTGATCTAATCTCTTCGTGCTAAACCTGGGGCAATCTTGAAGCAAGTGTTCAAAGTTTTGCACAGATGTGTTATCACATATGATTTGTTGTCAAAGTCATATACCTATAAAGTATAAAAAGCGAGCTATTTCTATGTCCTTAACATTGACTTTTTTTAAGTCATAGGTGGCAAGCGAACAGGTGGGTCACCTGATGTTAAGTTATCACCACAGTCCATGGATACTAACAACATCAAAGAAGTCGCAAGTGCGTTGCCAGTCTGTGTTTGGGGGATGGGGGAGGGGAGGGAGAGGGAGAGGAGAGGGGAGGGAAGAGGAGGTGGGCCACCGGCGCTCTCACTGACCGAACGAAACGCAACAATGCAAGCACTGTTACTTCACGTCGGTTTTCTATGAGAGGGTGTTACTACCCGGGGCGAGCCGACCCATTCATGCTGAAACCAGTAATAGCTTCAGCGTGGCTCTACCACCATGTATATATGAGATATGTGTATTACTATACTTTATTCACGTATAAACATTGCTAAATCTACGTGAACTTTAATATGAAATGTACTTATAAGTTTTCACTTTTATCGTATGGCCATAAGAAGTCATCCACTTTTTTCTAACTTCTGTTTAAATGCACAATTTCGCCAGTCAAGTATAACAAATACATGTTCTACGAGTAGCTTAATGTAAAAATTCTCAGTTCAACAAGAAAAATGTTATAGTAATAAAAAAGGTTAACACTTCACAAATACACAACGGGTGGTTCGAGAAAATAATATAACAGACAATAGCACCCCGGAGATGTATTCCAGAATCATTTTAATCAACCTTAGCTAATCCTCTAGCCAGTAACTTATTATTGTACTATACGCGTAATCCTGTACAGGAGCGTTAATAGAGTAGAAAACATATGTTTTAACTACAAATAACAAATACATTTGGGACTAGACTTATGACAAATACAAGCAATTTATGTTATAATTTTTTTACATATTATTTTTTTATTTATTTCGATAACTAATTTATTTTATACTAGTCACCTGAACTAAAATGAGACATAATGTTCCAAGCACAGTACGATCATGTCATGAAATCCGTCACACGCGATTGCAGTATCACTTTTGAAACATTTTATAAACAAATCAATCAAAAATTTTTGAAAACAAAAAATAAAAAATAATATTAAATTGAATAATAATAAAAATTATACAATAAATTAATTATGAATATATGAGCGCGCGACCGTGCGGCCATCTGTTTTCGATGTAAGTAAGCAACAGATTAAATCAAAGCTTCAATATCTGTAGTGCCATCTATGAGCTAATTCGGAACTTAAATAACAAGTTTTAATTCAACCGCTTGTGACGGATACACGCACTCATGTTTTTTAATACTAATTGTAGTGTAAATTATTTAAATTTCATAATTTGTAAATTGGAATGATATACTTTTTATACTGCGCATTCATTCATCAAACATATGATGCCCAATCTCAATACAAAATATTAATATTAGATAAACACAGGCTCTTACACTACGCGTCGCTAATCTGGTCAATAACAAAAATAACGAAAGTTATTATTATTAATTAATTAATACGTGAAGCCTAAACTTTGTACCCCTTTTTAACGGAATTGGGCGAACGGATGAACGTGAAATTTGGCATAGTTAAAGTTTATATGGAGGAGAAGTGCAGAAAACTATTTATTTTATATAAAATGCATTAGAAGTACATTCAATTAATTAAAATATGCATTACTCACACTAATGCTTCAAATTTACACAACATATACACACATGTAAATAAAGAAGACATTTTGACATCTGTCAATAAAGGACTTCAAAAAAGGTTGTGAAGGAGGTTGCTATGCTCGACTGTATGTATTATTTTACTCTTACGTTCCAATTACCCATTTTCATTCTACATTCAACAATGATATTAACCCAAATAAAATTTAAAAAAAAAAATCAATGAACTACGGTCGTATGTCGACCACTGGGCGCACACTAGTTATTAATTAATACCTAACTAAGGATTAATAATAATGTATAAATAATCATTGACAAAATGATCAAAAAAACCTACCTTATATGCAAATTGTTAGCTGTAATCTGTTTCTTCTGGTTTAAACTCTTTATATGAATATCACTACTAATATGATATTTATCGCATCTATTGGTTTTTGTAGACATTATATACACTAATAAGTTGTTTATCTCTTTTATATATTCAATATAAAATAATCGAACAGAAAGAAGAAAGAGTTGGCTGTATATACCCAACATATTATTACTAAAATAAATCTATTAAAACAAAATAGCTTCTCACTTTGTTCCCAACTATGAGAACTCGAAAGCGTTATGACTATCGAAATACTAACGAGGGATGGTACGTAAGTGCCCGTATCTCGTAATACAGAAGAACTTTATATTAAAAAATAGGTACGTCGAGAAATCTTTGGACGTCCGCGACCATTATGTCATAACAAAATACGATATAGAGAAGTCTTAAACGCGATTATCTTAGACAATACAAATCTTTATTCCTAAAATCTTTTATAAAATACTAGTGTATCGTCATCATTATGCAATGGAACCTTTTTATATAAATCGATTGTTGACGTTCAGATCTCAGTTAACTAATAGTATCGAGACTCCATCTAAACATCTGATAAACAAGGGCTACGGGGCAGGGGAAGGATCGCGTGTTCTGACAGTCCACGAATCTCAGGGATTGACCTTCAAATCGGTGGTGATCCTGCAAACAAAGGGCAGAAGGATGCAAATCCACGATAGTGTTTCACATGCTATCGTGGCAATATCCAGACACACTCACACCTGTGTCTACTATACCGACGTGACTGATGACGCGGTTAGTAGGTTCATCCATCGGGCCATGGACGCTCCGGCGCGGCATATTGTGGATTATAACTTCAAGATGGCGATAGGGGACCGGAATGAAACCGCCATAAAGGCAATAACGTCAAAAACAATTAAATAAATAAATATATATATATAAAAAAAAAAAAACTACCCAATAGATGCTCACAAATACGATTTTTAACATACATATTAAATAAAACTTTAGCAAAAAAATGGTGCGGACCGAGAGTCTGCAGATAAGAAAAAAAAAAAAATCATCAAATAAATCATAACTTCAACATTCGTGGAAGCTCAGCGGCCAGCTGCAACAGAAAGGAGATCACGAGGTACGTGCATTTTATCTTTACTGTTGTTAGCTGGATCTGAACGAAAACTTTAAAGGTTCTCGAAGACCCTTCGGGGTCCCCCAGAGTAGCAGAAAGCCACCATAAGACATTTCGGCGGTGCGCATGCTACAACTAGCTTTAACTATGGTTACAAACTAGGCAATGCCTGTGTTATAAAAGCCTAGTACCTGATTATATGATGATGAGCGATTTTTATCTACATTAATAGATACTTAAACTAATGACTAATGATATACAAGAATGATTACTGGGAATTGTAGTTAGGCGATAGGTATTTATGAGATTAAGTTTTATTAAGCTACATTCACGTAGAACCTTCAACAGTACATGTGATTGCGTGTCGAACGATACAACTGGATGTGACAGTAGATCATTTGTAATAGATACCATGATAGATAATTGTAACTCATCTCTTGTATCGATTCCAGTTTGGATGTATTTCAACATGAACTACAAGTTTTACGTGTGTTAAAGTTAAGAGGTGTAAGGGGTGTCGAATAACATCATAAGACTTGAGACACCCAAAGCAACCTCACCTGCACGTGGTGCACCCTGCTGAATAACGAACGAGGCAATGGCGAAAGCCGGGTGGTTAGGTTTTACAGCGTGACTGGGTCGCAACCACCATGTATATGGCGAAAAAGCCCATCACAGTGATTCGCTTCTGCGGGTCGCGTTTCGGGATCAGCATGCATATCCAGCATTTCGTAGGCCGGCATGACAGTAGCGACCGGCGATAGATAGTATATCACTCCGTGACCGCCATTGTTTTTGGACTGTACTGTGCTTACCATCAGGCATAGCGCCGTCATTATGCCGTGCTACAATAATAAAAAAATAACAATTCACCTAACTTATCACTCAATGCCGTTTTCTCATGGACATACATAAAATAATGAGGGACGTGGATTGTTAGTAGTAAAAATATGATTAGTATTGTCAAGTACTAAATATGATCAGATTTCGACATTAAAAAAGAACAGTAATCGTTAAGATACTAAAGTATGTTAATTACGGTTGGTTTTCAAAACCTTTACAACTTTATATTAAAAAGATAGCATTCTTATTAATTCCTTTTTTTATGTCATAGGTGGCAAACGAACAGGTAGGTCACTTGATGTCAAGTGATCACCACCGTCCATGGACACTAACAACACCAGAGGAGTCGCAAGTGCGTTGCCACCTTTTGGGGGAAGGGTTAGGGGAGGGAGAGGGAGAGGAAAGAGGAAAAGGGAACGGAGATGGGCCTCCGGCGCTCTCACTGACCGAACGAAACGCAACAATGCAAGCACTGTTACTTCACGTCGGTTTTCTATGAGAGGGTGGTACTACCCCGGACGAGCCGACCCATTCATACTGAAACCAGTAATAGTTTCGTTCGAACGTTACAGATTTTAGTCTTCGACCAGAATTTCATATTATGCTAAATTACGATGTGGTCTTAGACAGAAAACATAAAAAAGCTGGAGTGATTCCCAAGTGCAGCTGCCAGAACACACCAACAGGAGCTTAGTGACAGATCAACTTGAGGGTGGTGGATAGTGAGTTGGACTTAGAAAAAGCCATACCATCATATTATGGTTTTATAACGATATTTTCTATCACCCGAAGCTCTAACTAGTTGCAAGAAGTCGAACCGATGTCCTTTGACGCTGTGCCCTAATACGCTATCAATTAAGCCATCATCGCTTTATAATAAATTAGCTAACCCGTGCCCACTTCGTTGGGCGGTAATAGGCATTATAAAGCTACAACTTTTCTCTTGAACTCAATCATATATCTCTCATCGTTAAGGCAGCGTTCGTAAGAAACGTTCAACGTTTTTCTCCGACTCCCCAGATATTACCCCCTACAACCTCACAAACTTTACCTATTTATAATATTAGTATAGATAATATAATTAGTTAATAGCTTCTGCCCGCGACTTCGTACGCGTGGAATAGTTATTTTAGGCTAAGACGCAGCGGAAGCTCTCAAAAGGAAAAAATCCAGTTTTAAAACATTTTTCATTATTGCCCCGCTCCTATTAGTCTTAGCGTGATGATGTATAGCCTATGAGACTCACAAATAACGTTGCTTTCTATTGGTAAAAGAATTTTTTAAATCGGTTTAGTAGTTCCTGAGATTACCCCCTACAACGTCACAACGTAACAAACTCACAAACTTTACCTGTTTATAATATTAGTATAGATAAATATATCGTTATATCTTTTGATAGATAAAGACGAAGCGTCTAAAAAGTAAAACTAAAAAAAACTGATCGATCTATCCGGTAGTCTTTGAGTGATGCACATAAAACCGTAGCTCTTTATCATGTTATTTATATATATAAGACACTAGCGTCTGCTCGCGACTTCGTCCATGTGGAATAGTTATTTTGGAAAAACGCTAACCAGCAGCGGAAGCTCTCAAAATGAAGAAAAACACTACTTCGAAACATTCTTCATTGGTGCTCTGCTCTAAATGCCTTCCTCAATGAATGAGCTATCTAACCCCGAAAATATTTTTCAAATCGTACCAGGAGCTCTTGAGATTTGCGCTTTCAAGCAAACAAACCCTTCAGCTTTATATATAGATAGTATAGATATTACGTCAAAGTATACTAAACCGAATAGCGATATGTATAATGAACTTTATATTACTTGAAATAAGATCAATTTTGTATAGCAGCCGACGGGCTGAAGCTAAGAAAAATATTCTTTATATTTACGAAACAAAAAATCAATACAATATACCGTTTTATTATACATTACAACGGAGTACGCCTGCGAAAATACATAAAATATCTCTCACCTTCTGTCTGTGTTCTTTATTATGTAACATTAACGCTGCGACGGACAATATTCGGGTCTCAGTTTAATACGTGACAGTATTTCTCGAGTATTCGCCCTTATATTATTAAAAAAGTCAGCGAGGACCCAACTGAACTATATCAGAGGTTCTGTTCACGTTTCACTTTGATATAATTCGATCGACCGAATTAATGTAAATATTATAAATAATATACCGGAATGAAAACCGAAATATTAATATTTCATTTATTCTCAACTAATAGAAAACTCCTCTAAGGCGCGTTGAGCGATAATTTTGGTTGAAGATAAATTTATAATTTCGCGTCATGACATGCTAGTAAGCATAACCGACCGTATTGCGCTTCCACGGCTTGCGTCAAACTAGCGACACGTATACGGGCCTGTATACATCTAATATTGATATTCTGTATTGAGATTATGCGGCATATCATATGTTTGATTAAATAATAAACAGTATTGTTAATGACTACGTCCGGTACCACTATGACTCACCCGAGAGGCGAGAGTACAACGCCACCCGGGGAACCACTATTGACCTGCTATACCGCGCTATTGACTTTATCGGGGTTGTTACTAATGACCTCGAACGCTATTGGTTGAAGTTACCGGCTGTTCATTATTCACCCCGGTGTGAGACTACATTGGTGGGAGTTCGGCATATAAAGGGCAAGATGTCGCTGATCTGCACGCACTCCTATGTGGAAGTTACTGTAAGGCGAAGCTCTGCCCGGATAGTTACAGTGCCTTCCGAGTGTTTATTGCCATTCCTGACTGCATCGACTCTATACGTGATTAGTGTAACAGTATATTGTTTGGAGTGCCAATAGATCTGAAAACCAGACTCATGATAATAATTTCAATTTACAAATTTATATAATTCATTGAATAATTCAAAACAGAAAACAGTTTTTGTATTGTATTGAGTTGTCATAAAAATTAACAGTAGTAATTTTAACGTGAATTTAGTACAATATAAATATCATTTCATCACATTAAGTACGTTAATAGACAATCAAATTCTCTTTTGTTACAAAGTACGATTGGCTTTCAGTAGCAAATAACTACAAGACTAAAGGTAACATTCGGTTCTTAGGGACCGCGACGCGCGACCGCTGCCCGCCATCGCATTCGGTTCCAGCGGCCCACTGCTTAGTATGGATTTATATGGAACACTAAACAAACCCATTATCTGATACGAAATATATATGAGTTATTGAGGTATGTTTGGTATGTTGTATGCTTGGTACACATGTATGTTTCAACAACTCGTATATGTATGAGCAATATGAAAATCGTTTTCAATTGAATTAATTCGATTTCCTATACTTTTTTTTTTTTGCGATTTTGATACTACAATTAAAGCGAACAATATTACGGGCAGTTTCTACTGAGCAATACAACAGCAAGATCATCTTAATATTTGTTCTATTCTACGAAAACAAACAACTTTTGCTATGGATAAAATAACTTCATAAGTGGTTTTGTTTCAATACTTTGAAGGAACCCTGATAACTTCGCTTAGTAATTTCTTAGTTGTAAGGGCTTTCCGCTCGATAAACTACGGGTAACGCACGGAGTCCTTGCCAGTTGAGAGAAAAAAAAGAAAGTAAGGTCTAGCTAGCTAGTAGGTCTCTTATTATATTAAATAAGAACTCCTTCGTGTTTACGATATCTTAGTGATGTATTTTTTTAAGTTTTTACTAGTTCTGCTCGCGAATTCGTCAGCGTGTAATAGTTACTTTAAGCTAACTTTTACTCGCGACTTCGTTTACGTAGAAGGTGAAAATATTTTTAAATAATACATACGTTAACCCAG
The DNA here is from genome assembly GCA_015888305.1 of Antheraea pernyi. Lineage (NCBI taxonomy): Eukaryota > Metazoa > Arthropoda > Insecta > Lepidoptera > Saturniidae > Antheraea > Antheraea pernyi. The sequence continues at coordinate 304,335 of MU158829.1, read as the reverse complement.
ATTGTGAAGCATTCTTCATTGGTGCTTCCATTGGTCTTAGCGTGATTATATATAACCTTTCTCGATAAATGAGCAATCTAACACTGAAATAATTTTTCAAATCGGACCATCAGTTCCTGAGATTAGCGCGTTCAAGCAAACAAACTCTCCGGCTTTATAATATTAGTATAGATTTTACAAACTATCCGCCCGCGGTTTAATTCGTTTAGATAATAAAATTAGCATAGCTTTTTTTCATCTACAGTAAGTATATGTCGGCGCCATACCAGAATTTTCCCCAGAATCCATCATAAAAATGATACTATTCATCATCATCTTCTTCATCATCATCTTCTTACCCTTATCCCACCTAAGTAGGGTCGGCACAACATGTTTTCCTTTTCCACGCTCGCCTATCAGATGTCATCTCAGTCAACACACCTTTTACACACATATCATTTTTCACACAATCCATCCATCCTTTTTTCGGTCTTCCTCTACTCTTATATCCATCGACCGTCATACTCAAAGCTTTTCTAGTTACATGGTCTTCATCTCTCCTCATAACATGCCCATACCATGCTAACCTATTACTCCTTAACTTATCTGTTACTGGTGCTATTTTCAAACTTCCTCTGATATATTCATTCCTAATCTTATCCATTCTAGTTACACCACACATCCACCTTAACATTCGCATCTCTGCCACATGTAGTTTTCTCTCATCCGTCTCTCTAGTCGCCCAGCACTCAGATGCGTACAACATTACTGGTCTTATAATAGTTTTATACACCTTCCCTTTGAGTTTCAAGGGCATTCGTGGGTCACAAGCGACACCAGACACCTTTCGCCATTTCATCCACCCTGCATTTATCCTATTCCTCACGTCCTTGTCTATGCAACCATCGTTTTGGATCAGAGAACCGAGATACCGGAAATCAGAGCAGGTTGGTAAGGCTATACCATTTAAAGCTATAGGCGAAAAGCTGGATGGACCACCGAAGTCGCAAAACAAATGTTCAGTTTTTAGTCTACTGATTTTCAAACCAACATTCTCCAGTTTTTCTCGCCATTTTACCAGCCTACTCTGGACCTCGGTAGCATCTTCGCCGACAAGAACAATATCATCAGCAAACAGCATACACCAGGGTGTCTCCTCCTGTATGTCTGATGTTAACGCATCCATAACAAGAAGGAATAAATAAGGGCTTAAAGCTGAACCCTGGTGCAAACCTACAGCCACATTGAAATTATCGGTAACTCCAGCTTCGGACCTAACGTGTGTTTTGGCTTGACTGTACATACAACGAATAAGTTGTAGGTACTTCTCAGGCACTCTTTTTTTTTTCAGTGCCCACCACAGAACATCTCGGGGTACTCGATCATATGCCTTCTCCAAATCAACAAACACCATATGCAAATTCTTATGTACACGTCTGTATTTTTCACACAGTTGCCTAAGTGCGAAAATGGCATCAGATGTCGCACGTCCAGGCATAAACCCAAATTGATTCGGAGTCACTTCAGTCTCATCTCTTATTCGTCTCGCTATCACTCTTTCCCAAATCTTCATACTGTGTGACATCAGCTTTATTCCTCGATAATTGTTACAGTCCTGCACATCACCCTTATTCTTAAAGATAGGCACTATTACGCTATCGCGCCATTCATTTGGGATCGCTTCCTCTAGCAATATCTTATTAAAAAATAAAGTCAGCCACATCCACCCATCTACTTTTAAAAACTTCCATACTTCAACCGGTATGCCATCTGGCCCAACGGCTTTTCCGTTTTTCATACCATTCACAGCTTTTCTTACTTCATCCTCACTTATTTCTTGTACAACGCCTAAATTTGACGGTACGGTCTCTAACTCTCCGGTCCAGAGAGAATTCATGAGAACCAAATTAATTATATTTTCTTTTACACCGTAACTTTACAATTGTCGTCCAAATAACGTTTTCTTCTCCTTGCCCGTTTGTAACTCGCTCATGTAACTCGCTCAACTTCGTCATATCTTATTTGCTAATAATCACATTTTCTTTATTGCAAACATAATTCATATCAACGTGTTACAAAACAATATAAAATAAATAACAATATGCAATTATTTTAAATCTTCATTCAAAGTTGAAATATATACACCGGAAATGTCACAATTTGCACATTTGTGGCATAAATCAATCCCATTTCTATTTTAAAATTCTTAAAACAATATTAGATTATAATTAAACATAACCAAAACTTTCATTAAATCTTAATTAAATTCGTTACCTATCATAGTAATCTGTTCGTGCTATTCTATATTTTATTTACTTTATAACAGAGTTGCTAATATTATTTCCTGTGTTATTTATGTTCCGTATTAGCCGATAGATGGCACTACAAATAAGAGAACTTTGATTTAATTTGTTACTTATATTGACACCAGATGGCAGTACGGTCGCGCGCTCATATATACGTTGTTATGCCTCATCTATCTATTCTATACATATAATCAAAATAAAATGTCTGTATGTAATATAAAAATAAAAAAAATACTCATTGGATACGAAAGTATACACGCTACTGTAACAAAAATGCAATTTTTAATTTTTTTGTCGGGCTGCCTGTCTGTATGTTCCGGCTAATATCCGAAACCGCTGAACCTATTTTGACGAGAATTTCACTGACAGGTAGCTGAAATTACAGTGGGTTACTTAGGCTATTCTAAATTCGACTCCAAAATAGTTGGACCGGTTTTCACGAAACTTTCACTAGCAGATAGCGGACATCATAGCGAGTAATTTAGTTTATTTTAATTTAGACTAGCTGTTAACCGTGGCTTCGCCTGCAATAATATCTCCAAAACGGTTAGTCCCGTCTTCACGAAACTTGCACGACAGATATCTGATCTTATAAAAAATAATTCAAGCAATTTCAGTTTATACTAGCTGTTAACCATGGCTTCGCCCGCAGTGCTATCTCCAAAACGGTTAGTGGTTTTCACGTGACTCTCACTGGCAGATAGTGGACCTTATAAAAAGTAATTTAATTTAGACTAGCTGTTAACCGTGGCTTTGCCCGCTGTGCTATCATGTAAACGGTTAGACCGATTTTCACGGGACTTTCACTGGTAGATAGCGAACCTTATAAAAAGTAATTAAGGTTATTCTATTTTAGACCAGCTGTCACCCGCGACTTTGTCTGCATGAAATTTAACAAGATTTCAACTCGTTCTTTATTTTTAATAAGATAAATAATTATCAGCTTATTGTGGACAATTCGATATTATAATTATTAATAACTTTAATGATATAGAGGTCTTCCTAATAAGATCTTGGATTAAAGGTAGTCTGTTAAGACGTTGCTTGGTCAATAGCGTAGTGTTACACTAATCACGTATAGGGTCGATGCAGTCAGGATTGCCAATAAACACTTCGTTGATACTGTCACTATTCATTTGGCCAGAGCTTCGCCTTACAATACTTGGTATATAAGAAGTGCGTAGGTATCACAGACATCTTGCCTTTTTAAAGGCCCATCTATATAAGTCAAAGCGATTACTATTTATACATAATTCCGCAAAATAGTTTAAGTAACACATAAATAATAAAGTATTAACAAATTAATGTTATTTAAGCTATAGAACAATTTTATATAATTATCCTTATTTATGTATCTCAAATGTGTTGACTAATTTGTGTCGACATGTAGATCAGCGACATCTAGCCTTTCATGGCCGAACTATGAAGTCAATGAATATTTATGCATCTTTAATATGTTGGCGCTAGCGTCGATGTTATAATATGGTGGCGCCAACATCAATGTTCCGGTCGTGTTGTAGTCTCGTCTCCCGAATGTGATGCAGCGGCACCGCAGATGGGCGGTAACAGTAGTCAATTCGAAAAAAAAAAACTTCTTGCGGAACAGACAAGCGTTTACTTTTTGTATAGTCACAAAATCTTAATTATAATAATGGTAATGTATATTAAATGTAGTATAAATGTAAATCTTTATAACAATATCTGAAGTTATTGTTTCATTAGTTCCTAATACAGTGTAAGTGCGCACTGAGGTAGTTATATGGTGGGTTACGGTTCCAAATATGTTGCTGATGACAAATCTCATTTAGCACGCTGTTAGTATTTATATATCTAATGTACACGACGTTACATTTTACTTTTAGTGGCGTGCGCGTTGTACTTACAATTATCTTTAAAGAACATTTCTATAATTGTACATAGTCTCACAATTTTTTAATTCTTTAGTATGATTACAAAAAAACGCATGTGGAGCTGCTGGTACAGCTAGTTTTATAATGTATCTTGTTCGCGACAATTTTATTTTATATAATTGTGTTTAGTTTTATAGTGATTTGTACAAATAGTGCATACTAAACCCACGTGCGAAGTCGCTGATATTCCTGTGCAACGTGCGAACAAAGGAAAGAACACGTGCGTGAGCGAAACACAACCCGCACGCATAGAAGCGCCCCCGGTCTACAATACGGCGTTTAATTACAACGAGCTAGCGAACGCCATTACACTCGCGGCCTGCTGCACCCAGCCGTTAACACGTGT
>MU158829.1:274042-299642 GCA_015888305.1 Antheraea pernyi | reverse complement strand
TCGCCTTATTCTACGTTTGTAGAAAAAACGACACTAACAATAGAAACAGTTGACTATAGCTAACTTCAGGGCGTGACGGTGTGCGCGCGCATCGTAATAACTTCAGGGTGTCGGTTTTTCGTGACGGTGTGCGCGCGCATCGTAAAAATTTACTCGCATCACTTTTCCCTAACGCGCCAAAAGAAGTATAACTTCAAAAAGTCTAAGATCATATTCATGGTCCTTCGTAAGCCGAATAAATAGTGAACCAGGACGAAAAGACCATATTCATGGTCCTTCGTTAGATTTCGAAGCTTGAATAAAGAAGAAACGATTCATCGTGCAGAAAATCTTGCAAGAAAGAAGAGGGGCACGTCATTCACCGTTTCCACGCGTACATCGAGAGACGGCGAATCTATATAGAAAATGCCTACAACTAGAAGCCAGACACAGCAATCCAGCGAATCGTTTATCGTCATAACGGGAGACGACGCAGGCGCTACTAGCCGCACATACCCATCGACGGCGACGATCGAGGCCAACACAACCCATACAGAGGGTACCATGGACGTATCAAAGCCGCACACCGATGGGAAACGGGCTACACACACCGCCAAAAGCGTGAGAAGCTCACGGCCGTCAAGCACATCCTCTAGAAGAAAAGAGCTCACAAAAGCTCGTGAAGAGCTAGTCAAAAGACAGATCGAGCTCGCTGCAATCAGAGTCGCAGCCCTTGAAGAAGAATCGGACGAAGAAAGTAATTACGACGAAGCAACCGTAAGAGACGACAGGACATCAGCGTGGATACGCGAGAGTACACTAACGCTCGTGCCACACATCGAAAAGGCTACGCACACAGATAAAGATAAACCCACGTGCGAAGTCGTTGATATTCCTGTGCAACGTGCGAACAAAGGAAAGAACACGTGCGTGAGCGAAACACAACCCGCACGCATAGAAGCGCCCCCGGTCTACAATACGGCGTTTAATTACAACGAGCTAGCGAACGCCATTACACTCGCGGCCCGCTGCACCCAGCCGTTAACACGTGTACAAGAACTTCCGTTATTCAGTGGAGCGTCGAGCGACTGGCTACCATTCAAAGTCGCTTATGAAGAATCGGCCAGCGCATGCAGCGAACAGGAAAATCTCGGAAGATTACGGAGAAGTTTAAAAGGCGCGGCTAAAGAGGCGGTACAATGTTTATTCGTCGGCAATACAACGACCGCTGAAGTAATCAAGTTACTAACATCGAGATTCGGTCGACCAGACGCTTTAGTAACGGCCGAAATTAATAAACTACGAGCATTACCCCGCCTCAACGATAACCCGAGAGACACGTGCCTATTTGCATCGCGAATCTTCAATGTCACGGCGACGATTAAAGCGTTAAACAAGAGACACTATCTCTATAACGCAGAGGTCGTGAGAGAAGTCATTGACAAGCTGCCGGCGACACTACGACATCGTTATTACGACTTCATAGCCGAACAGCCAGAAGAGCAGCCTGATTTAATAACGTTATCTAAGTTCTTCGAACGAATCGCGGAGAGATGTGGAAACTTCGCACCCGCCGAATTAGTAGCCTCAGAAGACCGGCGGGAGCATCGAAAAATAGTCAGAAGTTTTCACAAGGTCGAAAAATCGCCTATGAATATAAAAAATTGCCCGATCTGTAAAAAAGGGATCCTGTTGCCCGAAAACCGAAATTAAGCAGATTACAAAGTCTTAAACACATCAATTTTAATTGCAAACGTTGTTATTAAGAGTGTCCAATAAAAGTATCATAAAGTTAAAGTTAGGTACATCAAATTAAAAGAACACTATTTACATTTTCTTTCCAAAAAACCAGCACATCGCTCACACCGCCATTGGTATTGAACTGAAGTGAGAGAGCGTATGAGGCTACGTTTTGTTTAAGAATTCACCTTGATTGCTTTAGCCGTTTGCGTGCAATCGAAAATATTCATTGTACCTCTGGGGATCAACTCGTACACCTTTCCCCTACTAGTAATACATTGCAAGGAAAACTCTACCTGGAAAATATTCTTGTAGTATATGGGACAACATAGATCCGTGCATTTCTTAGAGTTTGAAATCGCCAATACGTCGTGAGCTGGCATGGTAATTATGCCCATACATTCCTTATTATGGCCACGAAGTGGGTCTCTTACAGGATGATAATGATAATGAAGCAAAGTAAGTATATTGTAAGGAATCTTTCACCCTTAATTCAAAGCCTGAAAGATCGTAACATCACTTTTTTTTAATTATAGCATGGAAAATTGACTGCACTATGACAGATGGTTAGCACAGTACAATGTAAAAACAACAGCGACCACCTCTTCTCACCGATAGGACTTTCCGCTTTAGAGTGGATGGGGAACTATCACTGCCCCACCCGATACGCTCATGTGTGCCACAGGGCTACATACTCGTGACCTTGCTCTTCAATCTGTTCATCAGTGACCTACCTCGGTCTAAACGGGTCGAGGTAGGTTGCTATGCTGACGATACCGTTATTTACACTTCCAGCATGCGGTCGAACTTTCTTAGGAAGTGCATCGAAAAGGCCGTTTGCACACTCGGTGAATGGTTTCGTCGACGGCGCATAGAAGTTAATCCTGATAAGAGTGCTGCAATACTTACAATTCACAATTGATCGCATCTTTTAATTATCATTTTCGAGTGGAGAAATATCCAAATCTATAACATTTACAATGGGATTATGATAACTAAAGTAAAATACGTTTGATTATTTTTCTCGCTATGACTCTTTCTACACTCCTCCCCAGGAGCGTTGAACGTTTAACGCAACAGTGCTTTCATACCCCCTCTATGGTAGCGTTAAACGTTTAACGCAACCTTGTTGGAACTCGCATTAGAAGTTTCACTTCAATATGCCAGAGATTTATTTTTTATCTTTATTTTTGGCAACCAATCTTTTAGACTATTACTGCCATTGTCAAGTGAGTAACGATATTACAAGTTTCTTGATATAATTTCAATGAAATAATAAAATGACGGCCATCTTGTTAGAACTTTCCATGGAGTTTTTGTGGCATCTGATAATTCATGGTCCGTGGTATTATTTTCCATTCACTTCACTTGTGCATAATTAAAAAAAACTATATTACGTAAAACACCACCAATTTTATACAATATAGAGTCAAGTAACATAAGATTATGAATAAATTTTATATAATTGTGTTTAGTTTTATAGTGATTTGTACAAATAGTGCATAGCTCTGACAGTAATTAGATAGTTTTGTCCACAATTAAATATATCTATTGGATCGTGTTTTATTTTACAATATAGAATAGTATATACGTATATGATATTATAATTAGAAATAGTTACACGATTCACAGCGGGAACCACCTATCTTAGACGGGAATCATCCGTGGACCCGTTTATTTATCCTGTGGGTTCATGCGAATTTACATCACAGCGGCTTTGAAGCGACGACGAACGAAGTGCGACAACAGTATTGGATATTGAAGCTACGCAACGCTGTACGCACACAACTAAAACGTTGTCAAACGTGCCGCATCCGGAGAGCTAAGCCGGCGCTACCGTCGACCGGCAATCACCCGCGTAACAGAGTAGCGCACCACCAGAGGGCGTTCACTTATACGGGACTCGACTATTTCGGACCGATGCAAGTTACAGTCGGACGATCGCAACAAAAGCGCTATGTAGCACTGTTTACGTGTCTCACCACCCGCGCGATACATTTAGAGATCGCAGGCAGTCTCAATACAGACTCTGCGATCATGGCGTTAAGAAGGTTTATCGCGCGGCGAGGCTGCCCGACCGAACTCTGGTCCGACCAAGGAACAAATCTACGAGGAGCCGATCAAGAACTACAGAGGGCAGCACACGAGGTTACAGAGGAGGAAGCGTCGCGCCGTTTAATTAAATGGCGTTATATACCTCCCAGCGCACCGTTTATGGGTGGGGCGTGGGAAAGATTAGTGCGGAGCGTCAAAACCACACTACACTTCAAGGAAGAGGTGTTAGCTACGCTACTGGCAGAGGCGGAGCATACAATCAACAGTCGACCACTCACACACGTATCGACCGCCGCCGAAGACGAACCGGCCCTCACTCCGAATCATTTTCTGCTCGGAGGTCCGTCTAGAGTCCCGCTGCCTGGTGTTTTCACTGAACAAGACACCGCCGGCCGCAAAGAATGGCGTTTCAGCCAGCAACTAGCGGATAAGTTCTGGGGTCGCTGGGTTCGCGAATACCTACCGGAATTACAACACCGGCGGGAGCCGCGTGCGCGTGGTAACATCGCTATCGGCGACCTCGTTTTGATCGCGGATGGAACGCTGCCGCGGGACTCGTGGCCAAGAGGCGTCGTCGTAACGACATATCCGGGACCGGACGGCGAGGTACGAGCTGTCGACGTGCGTACAACGAAAGGTACCCTGCGCCGACCGACGAAAAAGCTAGCGATACTTCGTGTAAAAGCATCAACGGACGACGATCGCGAACGCTAGAGTTTCCAGCTACAAGAGCTGCGGCGGGAGGATGTTCGCGACCGTTTAGAGTAATCTGTGTTCATAAACAATGTGTGCAAAGTAATTCATAATAGATTTAATATTGTATTACGTAGATTTATAGAGTGCATAGATTTATAGTATAGTGAAATAGTTTAAAATAGTATAAGTTGTTAGTTGTAAGTACAAATTTAATACACTTGTAAACAAATAAATAGAAAGCGAAGGATGACTCATCGCCATACCGCCCCGCCTGTATAGTGAGTTAGGACGCAATGAGCGCTTTGATTGGCGGGGGGGCGGCCGCGCGGGGAAGCGGTGCTTTGTCCCGAAATTGTGCCTGAGAGCGACCTCAAAAACCGGCGCGGGCGGTATAGTTATCCTGTTTTGTACGAGTCGGCAACGCGAGCACATCCTTCGCTGCTCTACTAGCAACAAGTCTTTTATTGCAAGAAAACCTGAACATTCTTCAACTTCAACTTCGATTTCACCAAGCCATCGCTATAGTTGTGAGTCAATCGGAGGTGGCTCATAATCTAAATTACACAAGCAAGCTGCCTTGTTTGCCAAGCAAGCAAGGTTAGCCTTGATTGTAACATTGGTGATTATGGAGGCTCTTGCTGGCCGCTATTACAAATGACCACATCACAAGTTCGCAGAATAAATGTGGCCAAAAAACTATTATTTACTTTACAAATTTGACCATACTCTTCCAATTCCCTTAGGGATGGAATTTGAGAGTTAACTTCTCAAACAAAATCAAAAACACTTTATTAAATTTCAGCCCTAAGAAGGCGCTTATGGGCGTCGAAATTACTACCGGTTCGTAAAACAAATCAGTTATCTAGAAGAACCGGCAAGAAACTCGATCCCATTTATATTTTCATCATACATATTTTTACAGACATAGATAGCCACATTTATTTTCGGCGGATGAACAAAGATGTGCTCAGAGATCCACTCTATATTAATAGCCTTTAAACATTAAAACCCGCTTGACATGGTGAGTTTAACTCACTATCCAGCAAAACGGTAATGCCCTTTAGTTCCTTTGTTACCAAACCTGTTTTTTTTTTGACATGATGAGAAAATCCATCATGGACTGTCAGGCCCCCGGCGACTTTCGGCGACTTTAACCGACTAAAACTCCTTGACAACCTACCCGCACTATGGGAGATGTCACGGGGTGCGTGAGCAGGCTCCGGAACACCCTCCGGCGGCAGGCGTTTTTCACGCTACATCCGACTGAGGCAGCCCGGTTGCAAGACTATCTTCCAGCCCGCCGAACCCGTGCAATGGGAGGTCAGGGCCCCCGCCCCTTCTCTGGGTTCAGGCGGCAGCGGATAGAATACCCCTCCGCCGCCACCCTAATACTGATTTTTTATCGAGGTTTACTCCTCCTACGCCTCAGCCACCCTGAAGTCCCCTCAGGCCTACGCTAGCATAAACATCCCCCCCCCATCCCTGGCTCGTAACCCTACCCTGCCTGTATCAAACTGTACCAAACCTAACGCAACTACCTAAAAAACTGTTAATGGTTGTGGTAAGCCCATGCTCCAACATGGGATGTTCAATTTGTTATTGGTTTTCGTATTTACATTACGTCGGTATTTTACTAAATCCAGCTTATCTGTTTGCGAATATACATTAATAACACTATCAGGAATAATTATTAATGAGAGCAGAGTTACGATACCGAATTCCTGAAACTGAGCCTTTACATTATTCGCGATAAATCGATGCCAATATGAACCTAACAATATAAATGTAGTATACATTTAGATATGTATCTCTAGTACTTTGGGGCTGGGTGACGTTGAATCAGGACCTTGCCTTTTTCGGAGAGTGCCCTCTAGGAGGACCCTCTAAGCAGCCCTTTCCCGCCAACGGAGGGCTAGTGGGAGGAGGGGGCGGTATGCTCGCCACCTTCCACCGACGTAGTCGGCCTTAGGGAAAATGTTTCAGGGGACCCATCTTTCCATTGCACAGGTCCGGCGGACGGAGGAGACGGCCGGTGTGTTCACGGGGCCCGGCGGCGGCAGTTATTTGAACCAAGGCCATCCGCTGGGGCGGAACGATGAAGTCTGTAGAGATGTCGTGTCGCCCCATCTATAGCGGCGGATGTACACTGTGCTAGTCCGTGCGAATTGGACATAACCCAGTCTCTTCCCTAGAAGGATGGGTATCCAAAAGGAATTTCCCCACGTTAATAAAAACAAGACATTGCCTTTTGACCATACGTTATCTGTTATTCTATCAACATGAATAAGGTCATGACGTCAACGAATTATTTTAAGACATAATATCTCGAAAATAGAAAACCCACTTCATCGTTTTAAGTTCTCGAACTAAACAAAATACGAACAATTAAAACTTCGAACGGCCGACTTAACAACCATCCAATTTTCTTGATCACTTAGAAATACTTTACTTATTGTAAACATAATTCACATCAGTAACAAAATTTAACGTTATTACAAACAAGTAGGTACTTAAATACTAAATTGTATTTGCAAAGATATCCCAAGACGATAGTAACGAGAAAAACAAATAGAGATCTCAATAAATGAACACGCCATTAATAACAACAGAAGTAATGGTAATAATATTCGAGCTGAATTGAAATGTCTTTTTCGTAAACCAATATTAGTTCGTTGGATAAAATGAAAAGAAGGAGCTGTTGAACTATAATTTAATTTTCTACTTTATAAAATCGAAATCAATAACCATTTATCGTGAACGTCAGTTTATTTTACCAGCTATTAAAATTAATGTATTATATATACTTTCTAGCTGACCCGGCCATGCATAGCTGTGGCTGTGGCATATTGAATTAAAATTATGATAAAATATTTGCGTGGCTCCATCTATGAGATGTCTATAGTCATCGGTCCTACAGTTTTCTAGTTTACGTTTCTAGTCAAAAAACTAATTTAAAGCGCCATCTGTTCGAGACTTATGAAACTTAGAATTGATAACAATAATCAACATTGATAGTAATTTAATTTGTAATTAAAAAATGGTGTGGCCATTTTTTTTAACACAAATCTCTCAAGTTGGACCATATTATACATAAATGCCAACTTTCATGAAGATCCGTTGCGTAGTTTCGGAGTTAATCAAACGGACAAACGTCATGACACTGGATTTTTTATATAGGTATCAGACATATAGGTATCTGACTCTTTTTTTGTTCACAAATCTTCTTAAAGTTTGTTTAAAGTTTGAATAGAATCTTATTTTGAGTAAAAACTGGACGGATATAACAGTAGAGGAAGACGAAAAAAGGTATGGGTGGTTTGTGTGAGAAATTATATGTATATAAAAGGTGTGAATACTGAGATGACATTTGACAGGGGAGAGTGGAAAAGAAAAACATGTTGTTTCGATTCTATGTAGGTGGGATAAAGGTAAAAGAAGAAGAGAAAGTTTGAGCACAATATCAACTGATGTTAAACACGCTAAATCTGAAGGAGGGGTGGGTCGCCGTGGTGATGCTGCTGCCGGAACATATCAATAGATACATGGCAATAGAATTTCCGCTTGAAGGTGGTAGCAAGCCAGATAGACCTAGAAAAACCTTAACACCATGCTATGGTCTCGTCGCGGTATTTTCCTGCATGGTATACTCCAGCTCTGCCATAAGGATTCAAAGTTACGTGTATAAACGCGGTATCCAAATACGCTATCCACTAATCCATAATCGTGAACAATGCGAGAAAGCCTTTACCACTCTTACAATTAAGAAGAATCCCAAGTGTTCAGTCTTCATTAAGCTTTTTGGCCGCTCTGAATATAGCTATAAATTAGGCCTTGCACATATTACAGTCAATACTATATATATATAATACAAAACAAAGTTAAAATAAATGCTAAAATTATATTATAACTATAAAGCTGTCGTTACGTTACCTACCATGATATTTTGACGAAACAAACGCATATAAAACTATAACGCATGCATACGTAAAGTAATATTGAAACCCCATACTATCTTAGATAAAACGTGGAAGTAAGATGCCATATTCTCAATATAGGTTGTGAAAGAGGAATAGTTATGTGTTGCTTAGACGCGGGAGGATTGACAGGGCCGCCGTCAAAAATAAAAAAAATAGGCTAGCTAGCCAAGTCGTAACAAGACGCTGTCGAAATGCTTAACAAGACGCTGTCGAAATGCTTATGACGTATCTACAGCTTTTTAGATATAATATCATCATACCTTTTTTTTTATTTTAGCTCTGCAAAATGACTGCACTGTGCCTGATGGTAAGCACAGTGAAATCCAAAAACAATGGCGACCACCGAGTGACACACTATGCATCGCCGGTCGCCGCTGTTATGCCGGCCTTCGAAAAGCTGGATATGCACAGGCTGATCCCGAATCGCGTCCCACAAAAGCGAATCACTATAACGGACTTTTTCGCCATATACATGGTGGTTGCGACCCAGTATGGCTGTAAAACCCTACCACCCCGGTTTAGCCATTGCCTCGCTCGTTATTCAACAGGGTGCACCACGTGCAGGTGAGGTTGGCTTGGACGTCTCAAGTCTTCTATGTTATTCGACACCCCTTACACCCCATAAATGTGTGTTTACCGCATTCATATTCAGAGCGGTCAAAAAGTTTGTCGAGGACTGTAATGAGAGACTAAAAGGAAAGAATGTGCAAGGGAGACAGATGGATGCATAAGAAGATGGCGGATACAATATTTATAGCATAAGTTCATAAGTGGTTCATTTAATAAAACTAGTTCACATAAAAATTACTGCCCAATTTATCTTCGAGTAAATTCCCAGTTAACATATACTTGAAAAATATCACCGTCTTTTTGTGTAGTCGGATAAAATGTTAATATTCCATAAATTACTATACATTTTTTTCATGTCTAAAACACGAGTGATGATTCATTATGTATGTCGAAGGATTACATAAATCTGTACTAATATTTTTAAACTGGAGGGTTTGTTTGTTTGGTTGGTTGACCGCGTTAATTTCAGGAGCTATTGGTCCGATTAGAAAACATATTTTAGTGTTAGATTATCGAGGAAGGCTATATATGTCATCATCCTAAGACTTATAGGATCGGAGTACCAGTGAAGAATGTTTCAAAACCGTTTTATTTTGTCCTTTTGAGAGCTTTCGCTGCGTAGCAACTGTCCACGCGGACGAAGTCACGAACAGCAGCTAGTATTTTATAAATCATTTATTTACTAATTACTTGATTCATTAGTTATATACTAATTCAATAAGTCAACGTCAGTTACACACAAAATTTGAGATATACTTTAATAGGTTGTTGCAAATTTTAATATAACTTGACTGCCACGTCAGTTAAGCGAAGTGGTAATTCAGTATTCATATTAGTGTAGATTGGTGTTTCGATGCAATTTTTTTTTAATAGGAATTAATATGAGTGAATAGCGCTTGGCATATAATATTTACATTTTTTTCTATGGCGCTTAATATATCTTAAAACAGCGGATTATGCATTGCCAATCCCATGGAACCATTTTTTAAATAATACGAAGGACAGTACAGTCTAACAATATAAGATACAAAGTAATAAATAAATAGAAGTAGAAAATAAGAAATCCACAACTAACCCAGACAAGATAATTCACACCAATGACAACACCAATTTCATGACCGTGGATGCTTGTCGGTTTTAAATAAGAATGAAAACCTTTATTAGGTACATCTACTATAGTCTGCGTCAAACGCGCAGAACACAAGTTTAGATATCAGAGGGACGTAGATGAGGTAAAAGGGGGGAGGATCGCCCGCGCGCGTATCTCGCCTCCTATTGCACCCACGTTGACGTGTATCCTGTCATTATTGGTTGCAGTACAGTCGCATTCAGAGTAGTTTTGTTATTGTTAATTACATGTTATTGCTATTTTCCTTATTTTCATTTTCTTGTTTATATTTGTTATTATTAGAAGACCGAAAAACAATGTTTTTATGGAAGGCGTTGTTTATTACAAATTATTTATTTACATATTATGAACGTATATTATTTACAATAACGGTGTTGCAACACGCCTAATACCTGCACAATATACTCGTATACTACAAAAATATCTCACAGATAGAAGATAAGACACACTGCATAAGAGGGGATCATTCAGTTAAAAGTAAGCAATCACCCAAAACTCACCAACCAGGTTATTAAATGTTATTTTGATTTAATTATAACCGACAAATACATGATGTGGCTGATTGTTAATATTCTAGCTTTGTCTATCATTGTATTATTCAGCTAGTCCCTTTCTAGGTTTTACTGTTATTTTATTACCCCAGTTATTATTTAATTTTTATTGTCCATTTTTATTTCTAACTCTATATGTTTGTATACCTCGTATGTATGTATATGTCTGCTCAATTCATATTAACAGGTTTTCGAAAATTGTGAAACCGTTTAGAAGACGACACAATCGGAACGAAGCTTTCATTTCACATACAAAATCTTCTGAAAGTAGCAACGTGGTCGTTATACTGCTACATTCTTATGACTTAATGTAATAGGAAATATCTACTTAAATCATAATTAATTAAAACCCAATACGTTGTACGTATAATCCACTTAAAGATTAATAAATGTAAATGTTAATCTGTTTTGTATTAACCTCTTGACTGTACTATGCGCAAGACTGAACTTAAAGCTATATTCAGAGCGGCCAAAAACTATGACGCGGACTATACACTATAACAAATTATATTTGAAAGCAATTGAATTATGTAAATTGTATAGATCAGAATGGTAATAATTAAGTTAATATAATATAACATGGATGTAATTACAGTTAATCATTATTTAAAGTCGACTATTGAAACGAATTAACTTTAATTTAAATTTCATGCCGTTTCTGCAATGGCGGATCGCAGTTTCTCGAGCACTTCTCAAAGCGACGCGTTCCGTTCCACCCTTCTGGTGAAATTTGCTCGAAATAGTTATATAGTTAATTTAATTATCACCCTTTCAACGAAGCCAGTCTAGCTTTTCAGCTTCAGTATTAATAAATGGAATGTGTTTATTTAATGAAACTGGTATTTCGATTTCATTAATTTCGACGCTCTGTGAACTTAAAATACTTTTGGAATTTTGTGAATTTAAAATAGATAAATCGAGAGTTTCTAATTAAATTTTATCAAAACTATAAAATTTTAAAACAAAGAATGTACGGTATTAGCTACAGTAGTAGAATTGTGTCGCAGCCAATAGATGTTCCATAGAAGGAGAGTATTTACCGAAAAACAATGAAATGGTTATCCCAGTCAGTTAGTGGTATCCGCCACAAAATACGAATCCGTACCGTACGCTGCGCATTATAAAAGACGTCCGCGACATATTTTGTACCGACCCTCCCGATAAAATAACGGCAGTGAACGATCAGTACCAGCCTGTCTCTCCGATCAGGGCATACTCACGCCCACGCCCTCATAACCGCAGATCACGCCACCGTGGTTTGGGGGTAAATTTCGCTCCCGCACACCAGATTAGCCACCCCTCGGCCCCCCCGCGGCTCAAGCCTAGGTCCGTTCCCTCGGCGTGAAGCCCTTGAGTACGCTGAAATACGCAAAATCTTACAACACCGCAACAAAATTACACATCACCTCCGTAACGTGAACGCACACACGCTTACACATGAAAGTGGAAGCGTTTTACTCTCCGTTATCGAACTGAAATAGTTTAGAAAAATTATCCGACATAAAATACATAGAGTTGTCGAGGTATGTATGCTTAATACACATATATGTTTCAATAATCCATATAAGTATGAATATGTAGCTTAGCTTAGCTCAGATAGGTCGCGCATTGCACCAAATAAAATCGGTCGAGTGCCTTAAGCGCTAGCCTTAGTAGTCCGGTGAAGCTGTTAAGACCTTGATAGATGATAGCGTAGACAGTTCGAAAAAAATAATAATTTAATACTAGCTGTGTCTGCGACTTCGTCCGAGTGGAACTTTATATAAAAAACAGTGAATAATAGAGTCATCAGAATGTTTTTTTTTTATATCATAGGAGGCAAACGAAGGTGGGTCTCCTGATGTTAAGTGATCACCACCGTCCATAGACACTTGCAACACCAGGGGAGTCTCAAGTGCGTTGCCAGCCTGTGTTGTGGGGAGAAAAGGGGAAAGTGGAAGGGGAGGGGAGTTAGGTCTCCGGCGCTCTCACTGACCGAACGTAATGCAACAATGCAAGCACTGTTACTTCACGTCGGTTTTCTGTGAGAGGGTGGTACTACCCCGGGCGAACCGACCCATTCATGCTGAAAGCAGTAATAGCTTCAGCGTGGCTCTACCACCTACAAAAATGTAAAAAATGTATTATGTTCATTTGCTTATCCACTTTTCACTCGCACTTTAGTCGCGGCGTCATTAAAATTACAATAACTTTTGATAGACAGAACCGATTTTAATGGAACAAAGACTAAATGTTACTCGACGACATGCCTCATGATTTTTGAAGAGGTTTTATCATGAACGCAGTATTTTTGCAGTGATTTTAGGTTAGACTTGCGAAACAGAATAACGCGAACTTGACTCGGGCGGGCGCGGTGCCTTTAATTCGAAACCTTTTTAAGCCAAGTATTTAACATTAGTGTGGTTTTCATATCTATTGGCACTCGGAGCAATAATTATATACATTTTTATAAAGACTATTATTAATCAATCAAACGTATGATGAGCTGCAAAATATCAATATTACATGTACACAGGCATCTATATACTACGCGTCTTTAGGCCGACGCAAATCGTAAGACACAAGCGTAAAATGATCGGTCATGCTTACGTAGCATGTCATGACGTGGAATAATAAATTTATCTCCTACCAAAATACCGCTTAATGCGCATAAAGAAATTTTCGCTTCAAAAAGGTTGTAAAGTGAAAACAAAGAAAAGTATATTATTAGGTATATTGTATTGGTTAAAAATATTTGTGCCTCGCTATCATAAACAGTTATTGTCTAAATATGAAAATGGTCCAAGCGATATGATTTAACGACATTCGGCAGAGCCCAAACAAATACAGTCGCCATTACACAGCGCGAAAATTGTTATGTAAAGGAAATGGCGTCGTTTCGATTCGGCGAACAGTTTCCTCTCACCGATTTTAGACAAGGGCACGATGTTCATACAGCCACTTAAAATGGTTTCCAATATATGATGATTTAACAATTTTTTCAATTTTGTTTGTTTCGCTCAGGGATAATTTGGAATTAGTAATATAAAGGGAGAGAGAGGGGTGATCATTTGATACGATTCACTTCTCTTTGATGTGTTGCACGAGCATTATAAAGTCACCAAGATTTGTCAGTCATGATTTAACATTGTTTGTTTATATATAACTAGCCTCCGCCCGCGCCTTCGTTCTCGTGAAATAGTTACTTTAGGCTAACGCTAACACGCAGCGCAAGCTCTCAAGAGGAAAATAATCCCGATCTTGAAACATTCTTCATTGGTGCTCCGCTCCTATTGGTCTTAGCGTAATGATATATAGCCTGTAATCTTTCTCAATAAATGACCTATATAACACTGAAAGAATTTTTCAAATCGGACCAGTAGTTCCTGAGCTTACCTCCTACAACATCTAATCAAATCAAATCAAAAATACTTTATTCAGTACGTCACAAACTTTACCCCTTTATAATAATAAGTATAGATGTACATATTTACTAATTATCGTCCACTGATCATTAAAACGATAAAAATGGACTTCTATTGTTAGGGCAACAGAACTTATAGAATTGTCAATGGAATTTTGCTTATCTTTCGATATTTCTTGGACTCGATTTTTATGATAATCTAACGATATCCACTGGGTACAGAAGCTCCCTTGCAAATGGAATGTAAAAATCTGAATGTCTAACCAAGCACCAGTAAGTTCATTAATTTGGCATTCTTTTGACATCGCGATACAGCTGTACCAAGATATCTTACAGCGTGATCTATTGATGCACAGGCGATTTAAAATCTATTAGATACAAGGACAAAGAAATTTACTCTTACATTAATTCTATATTACCATTCGTTTACTTATTTACGGGCGTGCACACAACGGCTTACATTATAATATGATGAATAGTGTATCTATCATTGATATAAACACCCCAAGCTGCACACTTAAACGTCTCACAGCTGGCTCACAAAAATGGGTTCATAATTTTGGATTATGCAGTCATTTCAAATAGTATCACGTCGCTTGCGTCCTTGTAAAAACAACCACGTCGCTTGCGTCCTTGTAAAAACAACTGTAAGTCATTCGGGTAAGGTTGAATTTGTAAAATCATAAGTTTAACGCATAACTATAACCACGTATTTGGGGTGTTTTTGCGGCCTGTTTTGAGCGCTATTTTTATTCGAGACTGTGTGTCTTGGATTTTTATAGTTTAATGGTAACAACGCACAGAAGTCAGACAGGAAATATTTATACATTAGTAATTATAGATTAGATTGGAGAACACTGAGATACACGCTCTTTTCACTTTCGTTTTGAAAATTTCTCTTCTACCGCGTATGAACTACATACAATTGTTTTAGAACTTATGCAAATTTGTGTTTTCGTTATGGTTAATTATGCAGTTCTGTTGAGATGCCGCTAATTTTAAAAGTCGACAGACTTAAAAATAGTCAGTAAAATGAAGTTCTATTAACTTTTTAATGAGATAACACAAAAAGAATACCAAAATTCTCTCTCTTATAAAAAATGTACCAGTTTTTAAACAACGACGAAAATCCCTTCTGGTTTTTTTTAGATTACAAAAAAAATCTTGTATTATAATAATCCAGAACGAAATGGAAAACCGTAGGGATCTGAATTTTTCGTATCATTTGAACAAAGGGTTCTTCGAACTTGATATTCGTATAATTTTACAGTAAAACTAAAAACAATCCTTATCATTTTAATAAAAATGATCAACTGTTCGATTTTCTAGACTAAATATTATTGAACCAATATTTGTATGAAAGACAGATATAGGAAAAATAGGCCTTAAAAAAATTACGGTAAGTACAGTACATACAAAAAAAAATAGAGCCGTCACGGGACGCCTGTCAGATGTGAAACACATGTGTAACGTAGTAAACAACACTGTATACACTATATGTATGCGAGCTCAGTGCAGTCCGGTGAAGCTGTTAAGACCTTGCCGGGTCAATAGCGTAGTCGATTCGAAAAAAAGGGCAAGAGAGATTGCGCACTGTCGCTTGCGCATGGCATTGCCAATTGCCATTGCCAGGTTTCGCCTATAGATGTTTCACATCAAAATGTTTGTTATATAGCTACGAAAGCCTTAAAAATTACTCAAATATGTTACAAACATATGCCAAAATATAATTTACCCCATTAAAGTAAGCTAAAGTTACATCACTGAGGCTCTATAATGGTTAGGACTATATGCCAACACACTTAATCTTTAAAAAATGTAAAGCGTGTTCAAGGTAGGATGTATAGTTGATTGCGGCTATATTTATTTATTTTAGGATCGTCAACATGACAATACATTAGGAGTATATAAAAAGTAAGAATATTGTAACACATTATAAATGTAGTCATATTTACAGACAACCACGGCACGCTCCAACAAGAAATTAAATATTAATAAAATAAAAGATTAAACTATTTTACACATAAAAAAAATATTACATGATAATGCAAAAACGAGAAGATTGAAACAGAAAGAGAAATATAGGAAATACTGAAAAAAAATTATAACTGTATTTTGTGAAGAGACTGATATGTCTCTATCGTTGTTTTGAAATGATTTCGTTTAGTTGAGAAAATGTCGCATGTTTTATGGAGTGAATTATATGACCTAGATATTCTGTTGAGAAGCCTAAATTAGTACATGAATGAGAAATATAAAATGGAACGTATTTATTAGATCTCGGAAGCTTAGTAGGAATATTAAATTTGAAGTGATTAGTAATTTGTGGACAGTCAATTTTGTCATGAAATATATTAAATAAAAACATAAGTTCCAATATCATTCTTCGATTATTTAAGGAGGATAGTTTGAAGTGGTTAAGACTGTCATTATATTTTGTAATTTTATTGTCTACATTGCAATTGTAACAAAGATGCCATAAAAATCTTTTCTGTACACGTTCTATGTTTTTTATATAAATATCATAATGTGGATTCCAGATTAGACTGCAATATTGTAAATTAGGTCTTACTAATAATTTATATAGGTGTATTTTAGTGCTGTAATTCTTAAAGTTCTTGCAATTCCTCAAAACAAAACCTAGTATTTTAAAAGATATAATATGCACATAATATGCAATTATGTGTATTCTCTAAAAACGTGAAGCCTCCTCATATCAGGCAGTATAGTCTCAACTGTATCACACTTAATTTAAAAAAAATGTATACCATGATTAAACTCAGTTTTGTAATCAATTGTGACTATATATCATCACACTTAATCTTAAAAATGTAAAGCGTGATCAAAGTAGGGTGTGCAGTTGATTGCGGCTACATATTATACCAAGCTTATTCTCTAAAACGTGAAGCATTATTAAATCAGTTGGTTTATTCACTTATATATCATACTTAATCTTTATCAAAAATAATTTTTTTTAATGTCATAACTGGCAAACGAACAGGTGGGTCACCTGATGTTAAGTGATCACCACCGTCCATAGACACTAACAACACCAGGGGAGTCGAAAGTGCGTTGCCAGCCTGAGTTCGGGGGATAGGGAAGGAGGGGAGAGGGGAGATGGGCCTCCGGCGCTCTCACTAACCTAACAAACGCAACAATGCAAGCGCGGTTACTTTACGTCGGTTTTCTATGAGAGGGTGGAACTACCCCGGGCGAGCCGACTCATTCATGTTGAAACCAATAATAGCTTCAGCGTGGCTCATCCACCTACGTATCCTAAACACCTACATAGTCCAACAATAGGACATTAGAAAATATGGTAAGATCAATTTCACTGGAACCTCAGGCAAATATAAAACAAGATTAGTCCTAATATTAAAATCTATTTTCAGGGCGAAACGTGTTCACCACCATTAAGACATCATTTTTTGTTTTTTTGCAGTGAAAACTTCTTGAAGCCCGTTGAGCGGTATTTTTGGCAAGAGATAAGTTCATAGTTTCGCGTCATGACATGCTAGTAAGCGTGACCGACAGCATTGTACTTGCGCGGCTTGCGTGAGACTGACGATGCGTAGTATAAGAGCCTGTGTACGTCTAATATTGATATTTTGCATTGAGATTGCGCAATCATATAATTGATCAATTAATAAACTTTTATTTATATATCAATTAATATCATAGGAGGCAAACGGACAGGTGGGTCACCTGACGTTAAGTGATCACCACCGTCCAAAGACACTAGCAACACCCGGGGGTGTCACAAGTGCATTGCCAGCCTGTATTTGGGGGAGGGGATTGAGGTGGGCCACCGGCGCTCTCACTGACCGGACGAAACGCAACAATGTAAGCACTGTTACTACACGTCGGTTTTCTGTGACAGGGTGGTACTACCTCGGGTGAGCCGACCCATTCATACTGAAACTACTCATAGCTTCAGCGTGGCTCTACCACCTACATAAACTGTAGAAAAATGTATATAATTATTGCTCCGAGTGCTATTAGATGTGATGTAGGCTATTGCTAATAATTTCAACATATAAATTATAATATTGAAATATTGTAATTTACACTATAATTAGTTAAAAAATGCAAAAGAGAACACATTTATTTTATTTTTATTGCAGTCCTTATGAATGCCTCGATTTTTTTTTATTTTAACATAATTATACCACAACTGTGTTGCAAAACTTTATTATTTGCTTATAAATAACTATGTTTGTAAGAAGATCGTAAATAACAATGGAAACATAAACCTGGTGAAACACATTTTACGATGTCTTGTTATAAAAATGTAAGTGTTCGGGTCCCTGAAGCGATGCAATCGGATTACTGTTAGATAACTCGCCGCTACTACGCCCTTGGGTGAGCAAACAATCCAATCTAAGATATGAGATCAAGATGATCGCCTCTTTTATGTTTTACCTTTTTAAATATTATCATTGTGAAATGGAACGTCCATGTATTTATCTCATGCAGGTAAACAAAATGGCGCCTGATTTTTATTGGTTCCAATATAATTAATTCTACAAAATATATGAAACGGTTGATATATTACAAAAAAAAAAACATTGCGTGCGTCATTGTGTAGATGAAAGTGCACTATATATACTCGTATAAATACAAGATAACTATATACTATACAAAATCCTGTAACTAGCCATTTACTCATTTTTGTATACTAGATCCAGAAAGACACATACATACAAATAAATGGGCTACATTACGCTTAACGCATTTTTTTTTCCTACCGTGATCATAAGAAGTTTCACATCAGAAAATTATGTATCAAAAATCAGATTTTTTTACAAATTCGTGATTGGATTATTTATCTTTAGGTACTTTTTTTAATTTTTCATGTCAATGTGTTTGAAATCCTTAAGTGGGCAATAGCTATATGGTTTACCCTACCTAAAGATAAATAATCCAATCACGAATTTGTAAAAAAATCTGATTTTTGATACATAATTTTCTGATGTGAAACTTCTTATGATCACGGTAGGAAAAAAAAATGCGTTAAGCGTAATGACTTAGAAAATAATTAAATCAATTTAAAATCATCTAAAAAGTACAGTCATTACCCATTACTTATACTAATTGCCCACATAACAGCACAGCAATTGCCCAGTATCTTAAAATAATCTTAAAATCATCGTTAATAGATGGTCCAATGATTTTTTTTAAAGTTGAGTAATTTATCGTTGTTAAATCAGAAACCAAATAATTCAATTATTTTACCTTATTGTTACTAAGATTATGGTAGCATTTAGCATTATTATATATTTTTGAAATTAATGGCTTATGATAACTGAAATATGAAACATATGGTTTACATTTCACGGAATCTGATCATTGTGAGCGCACCTTTAGAAATAAACATGGCGCGTAACGGAAAAATGTACAGAAATGAAGATGGCGCGTAACCGAAATACGTTACATACGTTTTTACATGCTCTAAAATTCCTCCCTACGTCGATAAAGAAGTTTCACTTCAAATTATCATAAATTTATTCGGCTAAGTTTCTACGTTGATTATTGAAAGTATGTTCATAACTAATGTGTGACATTGAAAACATTGTTACTGTTGTAAACCGTCTTAACAGTCGTAATTTGTTTTTCTTCTTTCGATTCTTTGCCTCGGGTAGGTAATGTGCTGTGATAACACCGGAGCATCATCTATTCTTTTTTGTTTTTTTTTTTAAAATGGAATTGTGGTTGTCCGGCCTTGCCTTACTTTTATTGGCTCCCACGTAAGAGCGTTCGATACGTCGTCCTGCTATTGGCAAAAGCAAAGCAACGGCAGTAGTATGCGATATACAAAACACAAGCAACTGTTTTAAACTCAAAAACTACGGAATGGATTTTCATGCGGTTTTCACTAGTAGACAAAGTGATTTACGAGGACGGTTTAGGTATATAATTTGTCAAGGTTTTTTATTGTCAGGGTAGGACAACGTTGATGGGGCCTGAGGGCGATGGGCACGGGCATTTCCGTCGCCCTGGCAGTTTAAACTGCAGAGGCCCATGTGGTGGAGGCGCATTGTACCGATGCGACTCCCACAGTTTGTCAGGGGGTTTAACACCCAATCCCCTTTGAGGGGTCTACCATCTTTGACCCCTCAGACCGCAGTCAGGGCTTCTTGAAGGGCTTACACCTGTCGGGGGAGCAGACGCAGTGCCAGCCGGCAGTCTCTGCTCCCCCAGTTAAAAGTTATATGAAAGCACCATGAGGTTTTAGTCCGTGCAAATCGGACATAACCTATCCCCAGCTACCCGACGGGAAGAGTATCTGTGATGTATAAAAAAAAGTGCACTACAACGTCCGCCGGGCCCGCTAATGTGTAGGTGTCTCGGAATAAGTAATACAATACATTTTTACAAATATCTGTCTGTCTGTTTGTTCGAACGCGTATCACTGTTAAAGTACTGCGTTCACGATAAAACCAGAAAATCATAAAGCACATCTTCGAGTAACATTTAGTATTAATTTCATTAAAATCGGTTCGGTCTATCAAAAGTTATTGTAATTTTAATGACGACGCGACTTAAGTATGTATCGTGCTGGCCATTTAAAAGTGTCTATGCAACAATGTGCAAACTGTGACACATTGTGCTAAAAGACCAATACCTTTTTCAACATAAATGACATATTCGTTGTCAATATTTTCAACAAGACGGTCGATAATAAAGTTTGGTTGTGAAGTCAATGATTGATTTTACCCTTTACTAGCGGGCCCGGTGGACGTTGTCGTGCCCTGATGAGTAATAAAATATTTATAGATTATATAGGGTAAACCAGAGTGTAATTGCCCACTGATAGTGATTGCCCGCTATAAGAATAATATTGTTGGGCAATTACACTCTGGTTTACCCTATATAATCTATAAATATTTTATTACTCATCAGGGCACGACAACGTCCACCGGGCCCGCTAGTAAAGGGTAAAATCAATCATTGACTTCACAACCAAACTTTATTATCGACCGTCTTGTTGAAAATATTGACAACGAATATGTCATTTATGTTGAAAAAGGTATTGGTCTTTTAGCACAATGTGTCACAGTTTGCACATTGTTGCATAGACACTTTTAAATGGCCAGCACGATACATACTTAAGTCGCGTCGTCATTAAAATTACAATAACTTTTGATAGACCGAACCGATTTTAATGAAATTAATACTAAATGTTACTCGAAGATGTGCTTTATGATTTTCTGGTTTTATCGTGAACGCAGTACTTTAACAGTGATACGCGTTCGAACAAACAGACAGACAGATATTTGTAAAAATGTATTGTATTACTTATTCCGAGACACCTACACATTAGCGGGCCCGGCGGACGTTGTAGTGCACTTTTTTTTATACATCACAGATACTCTTCCCGTCGGGTAGCTGGGGATAGGTTATGTCCGATTTGCACGGACTAAAACCTCATGGTGCTTTCATATAACTTTTAACTGGGGGAGCAGAGACTGCCGGCTGGCACTGCGTCTGCTCCCCCGACAGGTGTAAGCCCTTCAAGAAGCCCTGACTGCGGTCTGAGGGGTCAAAGATGGTAGACCCCTCAAAGGGGATTGGGTGTTAAACCCCCTGACAAACTGTGGGAGTCGCATCGGTACAATGCGCCTCCACCACATGGGCCTCTGCAGTTTAAACTGCCAGGGCGACGGAAATGCCCGTGCCCATCGCCCTCAGGCCCCATCAACGTTGTCCTACCCTGACAATAAAAAACCTTGACAAATTATATACCTAAACCGTCCTCGTAAATCACTTTGTCTACTAGTGAAAACCGCATGAAAATCCATTCCGTAGTTTTTGAGTTTAAAACAGTTGCTTGTGTTTTGTATATCGCATACTACTGCCGTTGCTTTGCTTTTGCCAATAGCAGGACGACGTATCGAACGCTCTTACGTGGGAGCCAATAAAAGTAAGGCAAGGCCGGACAACCACAATTCCATTTTAAAAAAAAAAACAAAAAAGAATAGATGATGCTCCGGTGTTATCACAGCACATTACCTACCCGAGGCAAAGAATCGAAAGAAGAAAAACAAATTACGACTGTTAAGACGGTTTACAACAGTAACAATGTTTTCAATGTCACACATTAGTTATGAACATACTTTCAATAATCAACGTAGAAACTTAGCCGAATAAATTTATGATAATTTGAAGTGAAACTTCTTTATCGACGTAGGGAGGAATTTTAGAGCATGTAAAAACGTATGTAACGTATTTCGGTTACGCGCCATCTTCATTTCTGTACATTTTTCCGTTACGCGCCATGTTTATTTCTAAAGGTGCGCTCACAATGATCAGATTCCGTGAAATGTAAACCATATGTTTCATATTTCAGTTATCATAAGCCATTAATTTCAAAAATATATAATAATGCTAAATGCTACCATAATCTTAGTAACAATAAGGTAAAATAATTGAATTATTTGTATCCATTATTATTTTGCGGGGTGGTAGGGTTTTACAGCCTGACTGGGTCGCAACCACCATGTATATGGCGAAAAAGCCCGTCATAGTGATTCGCTTTTGTGGGTCGCATTTCGGGATCAGCCTGTGCATATCCAGCTTTTCGCAGGCTGGCATGACAGCGGCGACCAGCGATGGATACTGAGTCACTCGGTGGTCGCCATTGTTTTTGCATTGTACTGTGCTTACCATCAGGCACAGTGCAGTCACTTTGCCGTGCATCTATTAAAAAAATCCATGTTTATAATAATAAAAGCCTTTTGCTTAAACTCTATCTAATTTAGCTTTATTTAACCAATTTCTGTAAAGTTGTAAATATTGTAGATCATTTTTCGAAAAATGATGTCATAAAGAAGTTTCACTTCTTACGTGTGTACACTGACACACGCACGTATTTTTTCCTATTATTGGATTCACTTATGTAATGAAATATTAAGATTCTGTATCCGTCTTCTTCTTTTTCTTGTTTTGGCTCCGCAGAAACACTTGCCAGTGTCAGTGTTTCAATGGAGATTACAACATATTTTACACAATGAGTGTCGTGTGAATAATTTCAATGTTCCAACAAGATGATGGCTCTCTTGTTAGAACTTTCCAGGGAGTTTTTGTGGTATTTCAAAACTCATGGTCCGTGATATTATTTTGCATTCACTTCACTTATGCACAATAATCGAACTGTATTACGTAAAACACCACCAATTTTACAAAATATAGAGTCGAATAACACAAGATTATGAATAAAATATAAAATCCACTACATAACAGACCAAAATCCCGCCAAAAACTCAATTCCCTATATCCGACAAAGTATAAATTTTGTTAGCACCCACCGCCGGTGTCGCTGCATCACATTCAAGAGACGAGACTATAACAAGACCGGAACATTGATATTAGCGCCACCATAGTAAGAGACACATTGAAACTAGCGCCACCATAATAAAGATACATAAATAAGAATAATTATTATTATATAGATTTTAATAAGACGTAAATATGAATATCATTATATAGAATTGAATCATTAGTTTGATCATTATGAATAATAAATAGTATATTCTTTGACTTCATAGTTCGGCCATGAAAGGCTAGATGTCGCTGATCTACATGTCGAAACAGATTAGTAAACACATTCGAGATACATAAATAAGGATACACAACAGTTGTATAGCTTAAATAACATTAATTTGTTCATACTTTATTATTTTTGGAATGATGTATAAACAGTAATCGTTTTGACTTATATAGATGTGCCTTTAAAAGGCAAGATGTTGGTGATATCTACGCATTATTATATTCAAAGTATTGTAAGGCGAAGCTCTGGCCAAATAAATAGTGACAGTATCAACGAAGTGTTTATTGGCCTTCCTGACTGCATCGACACTATACGTGAATAATTTCTATCGGTCAAAATATTAGTTGCGATTAGCAATGGAAATAAAAGCAAACAGCCATAGATTTTAAATTAAAATTTAATAAACAGGTTTTATTAAATACTCTAGTAGCAAAGAGAAAGAGCAGCGAGTGTTCAATCCCAGAGCAAATACAATAAGATTACTAGTAGACAGCTCACCGACACAATAGCCTCGAGCGCGCAAAGTATCCACAATACATGTCTTCGAAATAGGAACCATCGTAAAGTGTATTATTGTACGTAAACTCGGATGAGGATATCGATGTTCAAAAGGTTATTTGATTATCTTATCTATAGATTAACATTAAAAAGATACGATTTTTCGCTACTATTACCTGTATAAAATCGTCAATACTACTATTGGAACATTTCTGTCTCCCATTAATTTCATGCCTTTTTACTGTTCCACAACGTTAACCCTGCAATTATCATACAACTGTTCAATTTATATTGCTTCTTATTGCATACACATTAAAGGTTATTACGAAATCTCAAAAAGCGTAGTGACCGCAAAGTTATGATTGCAAATCGACTCATTATTTTTTGTGGTCTTTCTCTCATTCGACTTAATGAGATTTCGCGATATTCCCCGACTTATTCTGATGAGAATACCGCTTCATAAGTAATTACTGGTGGATTAATTCTGTTACTACGTTTCACGTTTATTTGGTTTTGTTCCCTTTTAAAGTAATACTGGCCTCATTAGGACGGAATTCTGTTTTAAAGTTTTCCAATATTTGTTTGCAATATTAAAGCCTGTAGGTATAGGCATGTAGTGTTTGCAGGTGGTAGAGGCATGCTGAAGCTATTTCAGCATGAATGGGTCGGCTCGCCCGGGGTAGTACCACCCTCTCACAGAAACACCGACGTGAAGTAACAGTGCTTGCTTTTTTTTCTAACTGACTACGCTATTGACCAAGCAAGGTCTTAACAGCTTCACCGGACTACTAAGGCGAGCGCTTAAGGCACTCAGCCGATTTTATTTTGACAACTAGCTCAAGGGTGCACGGCACACCTCGGCTTTGGCTGTTGCCTGATACATGCAATTCGCGACCTATGTAAGCTTTTTTTTTTTTAACGTAGTGAAATCCCTTATGGATACGCCACCCTCCCGGGGGAGAGGGTGGGTTATGTCCGAGTCGCACGGACTAAAACCCCACGGTGTACCGACAGACCGTTTTGTGGGGGCGGCAAGGGATCTTTCGAGCTAATCAACCTTGTAGAGCCGCCCCCACGGTCCACCCGGCGGAAGGTGACCGCCGGGCTCCTACCTATAGAGGGACAGACCGGGTACACACCAGCTGCCCCCCCTCGTCCGCCGAACCCGTGCAATGAGGAGATGGGCCCCCCGGCCCATCCCCTCAGGTCCGGCTACGGTGGCAGGAGGAGTTGGGCGAAGCGCCTTCGCCTCCTGCCTGTCCTCCTTTGGCGGAGACGGCCACTTTCAGGGTCTGCCTCGCGGGCCCTCTCCGCCTCCTCCTTCTGCGAGATGACCTCCTCGCAGAAGGAGGCCATCGCTCGCCAAGCCTGTTCGCTGCCGAGCATGGCCAAAACCACGCTCGGCAGCGATAAGTCCGTTCCCACGGCCACCGCCAGAATGCGGCGCTGCTC
>MU158829.1:216962-273106 GCA_015888305.1 Antheraea pernyi | reverse complement strand
GGAAGGCGCTAGAGAGGATCGTTGCCTCCCGGGTCGTCCGGCATTTAGACGAAGTGGGGCCGAACCTGTCGGACGCGCAGTTCGGCTTCCGGTCGGGGCGTTCCACTCTGGACGCCCTGACCCTCCTCAAACAGGTCTCCGCGGAGGCGACCTCTCAGGGGGATAGGGTATTGGCGGTGTCCTTAGACATCGCCAACGCCTTCAACAGCCTGCCGCACGCTGTCATACGGGAGGCGCTCCGCTTTTTCGGGGTGCCCCCGTATCTGCGGCGGCTGTTGGAGGCATAACTAGAAGGTAGAGAGGTCGCCTTCGTGAACGCCAGAGGACGGATGGTCCGACGCAACACGGCGTGCGGGGTTCCACAGGGGTCGGCCTTGGGCCCGCCCCTGTGGAATATGGGCTACGACTGGGTGCTCCGCGGCGCGCTCCCTTCTGGAGCGCGCCTCATCTGTTACGCGGACGACCCCCTAGTCGTAGCCCGGGGCGGGGAATTTCCCGAATTGGTGCGCCTGGCCACGGAGGCCATAACTATCGTGGTCGGGCGCATCAGAAGGCTGGGCCTTGAGGTGGCCCTCAACAAGACCGAGGCCTTAATGTTTCACGGGCCTCGGCGGGGGCCACCTCCGGGGGCCCACATTTGTGTGGAGGGCGTCCCGAGGAGGAGGCATGGGAGGAGGGAGGAGTTCCGGAGGGTCGGGGAACAGTGCTCCCACGACCTTCTCAACCACATCCGGCTGGAGAGTCTCCGTTGCCGGGGGCGCCTGGCCGCGGAATTTCTTGCGGGCCACCTTGTACGGGCGCCCCCACGGATCCCTCTCCAGCGCCTGAAGCATCTCCTCCCATGCCTGCTCTTTCGCCCGGCTGATGGCGACCTGCAGTGTTTTCCTGTAGGTCCTGTAGTCGCCATACAGCCGGGCTTCCTCCTCGGGGTCCCTGTTGGATCTTCTCCGGCGGCTGCGCCCGTACAGAAGTTCACGAAGTTCGGCGATCTCGTGCGACCACCAGTACACCGCCCTCCTCTTCGGGCGGTGTACGCTCCGCGGCATCGACGCGTCGCAAACCTCCGTGAGAGCATCACGGAGGCGGGCTGCGGACGCGTCGATATTTTCGTCCGGGGGGGGTAACTGTACACATATTGTAAACTGATGACTAATCTTGTATATTTTCAACGAAATAGTCAATGGACTACATCCACAGCAACTACCTCCAAACTAATACAAACCACTCCGCTGCTGCCCAGGACCTTCTCCTGCAGGCGGTGGCGGAGTGGGAAATCGATGTTGTGGTGGTCGCGGAGCCGTACCGTGTTCCGGACCAGCCTCACTGGGCCGGAGACACGGATGGCTCTGTGGCTTACAATAAAGCTTTATAGAGATCCAATTATGCCGTCTAGTATGTTCTCTGTAGATTTTCTAGTCTCAATAGTCACCGTTGTTTCTCGGGCGGTAACATTTATACACTTACATTTTTACATACATCATATTAATATTATAATCAGAAAGTTTGTAAGAGGCATGTTACGCTTTAGCGCATTAACCATACACTTGAAACATCTTAGTGGCTTGCTGTCCAAGTGCTGGATCTGGGCCGAACTCCAGCCGATTAGGAGATACATCATATTAATATTATAATCAGAAAGTTTGTAAGAGGCATGTTACGCTTTAGCGCATTAATTAATGCATGAATGAATATACACGGAATTTATAAAAATCTTAACTAATATTATAAAAGGTCTTGACAATATATCTACCTGAACACACACAAAAAAAATCAACAAAATTTGTCTAGCCGTTTAGTAGATGTCTAGTCCCATACACACGAACAGAAATATGTATATATAAAGATTTTTTTTTATATCAAAGAAGGAAACGAAACGAAAAGGAAACGAACAGATCGGTCACCTGATGTTAAGTGATCACCACCTTCCATAGACACTTGCAACATCAAAGGAGAGGGGAAGGGACAGGGAAAGGGAGGTGGGCCTCCGGCGTTCTCACTGACCGAACGAAACGCAATAATACAAGCTCTGTTACTTCACGTCGATTTTCTGTAAGAGGGTGGTACTACCGCGGGCGAGCCGACCCATTCATGCTGAAGCCAGCAGTAACATTAATGTGGCTCTACCACCTATCAAATAGTCGATTCTTGCACTTTATAAATTAGCAGTAGTTGACTTGACGTCACGTTAGAAATAGTATGAATTCAGGATGGATGAAATGTCGAAAGGTGTCTCGGGTAGCTTGTGACCCAAGAATGCCGTTGAACCTTAACGGGAAGTTGTATAAAACTATTATAAGACCGGTCGTGTTATATATATATGAGTTGTTGAAACATATAGTTGTCCAAGTGTCCGGCTCCGACGGTGCCGAGGCTGTTGGAGGCGGTATGGCCTATATATAAATTATTTCAGTTTGATAAGGGGAAAAAATAAAACCCTTCCACCTGCATGTGTAAGCGTGTATGCGTGCACGTGTGTGGAGGTGATATGTGTAATGTTGTCGCAGTGATGTAAGATTTTGTGTCACTGTATCGCGCGAGCAGCGTACTCAAGGGCTCCACGCCGAGGGAACGGACCTAGGCTTGAGCTGCTGCCGAGGGGGGCCTAGTCTGGTGTGCGGGAGCGAAATTTACCCCCAGACCACGGCGGCGTGATCTGTGGTTACGCGGGCGTGGGCGTGAGCACGCTCTGTTTGGAGAGACAGGCTGGTACTGATCGTTCACTGCCGTTATTTCATCGGGAGGGTCGGTAAAAATATGTCGCGGACGTCTTTTACAACGCGCAGCGTTTGGTACGGGTTCGTATTTTGCGGCGGATACCACTAACGGACTGGGATGATTCGCGGCTTTTTCAAAATAACTAATCGTGAGTGATTTTACGTACGCCCAGATAGAAGGCATCTCTAGGTCCCTATGTAGATCAACTCTCCGGATGTACCACGGGGCACCGGTCACTTTACGTAAAACGCGGTTTTGAAGAACCTGCAACTTATGAAAATTATCTTTCGACATATGCGCAAAAACGGGACTGCTATATGTCATCACGGGACGGATACACGTCTTATACAAAGAACAGTGCTTGCATTGTTGCGTTTCGTTCGGTCAATGAGAGCGCCGAAGGCCCACCTCTCCTTTTCCCTCTCCCTCCCTCCTCTTCACACTCTCCTCCTCCCCCTCCAAACACAGGCTCGCAATGCACTTGTGAATCCCCTGGTGTTGCAAGTGTCTATGGACGGTGGTGATCACTTCACATTAGATAACCCACCTGATCGTTTGCCTCCTCTGATATAAAAAATAGAATAAAAATAATAATATTGGTGGCATTTTGGTGGCAGTGGCTTGTTTATTGTTCACAAGTGAGATGGATTATAAGTATACATGAATTACAAATGTCACAAGATCTTCTTTAAACGTCCCTTGTTAGAACGTTCTTATTTTCTTAGAACTCTGAAGTTATCACAAGACTAATTTCGTTTTTTTTTTCCTTTGTAGAGAGACGTAAAAGGTTAAATATGTGACACCTTCAATCGACTTTAAAACTAGATATAGAATACTGTCGCTATTAGCGAAAATATTAGGGTCTCTTTTTTAAACGCCTTTTTTATCGGTCCCGAAGTAAACTTTTTTTTGGAAATATGTGAATAAATGTTTGTTGGAAGTATGTTGCCTAAAAATATGAGCCCTTAACATTAAGTCTAAGTACTCTGTACCAGAGCGTGAGACGATTTCCCATATAAATAGTGAATGTATATATTTTTAATTATATACTTCCGTGGCACTTTATGTTTTCATGTCATTCGAACGTATGAATTACTCGAGATAGTATACAATGGTGCCTACTGCAGCTTAACTGTAACTCACACCGGTGACACAATACAGATCATTAAATCCAAATTTTGCAGAGATATCTTGTTCTTTGTTGTTATTCTATTAATGGTTGAACCTCCGGGAAAATGCTAATGAGACATTTGTAATTGGGAGGCCCACTTCCCTTCCCCTCTCCCTCTCCTCCCTCCCTCAAAACACAAGCTGGCAACGCACTTGCGATTCCTCTGGTGTTGCAAGTGTGTATGGACGGTGGTGATCACTTCACATCAGGTGACGTCTTGTTCGTTCGCCACCTATGATATAAAAAAAACTTAAGCTTACCTAATTAATACAATAAAAAATATTTTAAATTAAACATGGGTGATACCGCGGGAAATGGTTTGTCTAACAATATGTATGCGAAAGCAGCGTTTATATTCCAGTAGCGTCCAACAGGAATAATAATTTACAAAAATTACACACAAAATTAGAATATTAGAGCGGTAAGTGTCCATCTAACGAGTTTTGGGGGCGCATTAAAACGTCGGACCTTAACCGAATCTTGTAAATTTACCGCCCAGCTTAACTCCCTTAATATGTTAGCTTTAGGTTTGTTATAAAACCATTTTATTTATTCCTTCCGTTAGGTCACCTTGGTAACTATTTGGTTTAGGGACAGATTATAATAAAACCTAAATATTGCAGATACAATGTAACGTGATATAAGTCCTTGAATTTCAAAATGAGCTATAAATCCAATTTTAATCGTAATAATGTATGTTTAATTTTTTTTTAGATTTCCAGTTTTTATACACTGAAAACGAAGTCCAAATTTTATCGTTCATAAGGTGTTTAGGTATTCCTATCAAATATTAGGCAGAACTTATTAAATGTAATTTTTCTATAACGTATAGTTGGTGTCTCGGAAACAAGCCTAAAAATTTGGATAAAATTTTGGATACTATTTTACTTTCCAAGTTTATCTAATATTTAAAACAAATGATAGAAATCTGCCTTTGTGCGCGTAGCGCTGGAAAACTGAATATATTTCGCATTATTTGCTTTACTTCTTAGATATATGTCTTTATATAAAAAAATATTATCACGATAACTTCATTTAATAACGAGTTATTATAATTCTAAGAAAAAACGATTTTTAAGACAACTACGCGTTTAGCTATGCATGAAGGGGGCAAGCGGTATAGTAAGTAGAAGAAAACGGATAACACTGTTCACAAATACATTTTGTAAGTGAAGTATTGTTGAGAAAAAATTCGACGCAAACAAAGTCACCGGTAACAATAGGTCTTATATAAAAACGAAAGTTGGTACTCGCATGCGATCGTTTTCAATTTTATTGCCATCTACGTTTGAAAATTTGTACAACGTGTGCTGTCTGTCGTGTAAATCTTAGTTACTTAATTTTATCGAAACATAATAGATGGCATGCGAATCAATTCAAACAAATTAGGTTTACATAACTTTCGTTATTTAAGTATTTCAAATCATTTCAACTTGGACCGGTAGAAGATTGTAGACTATTCTAATTCTATTCTGTAGAAGCTATAAACAAGAAACGGTGATAAAGAGAGAGATATAAAAGCCAATCTCAAATTTATTTCAAATAGGATAAGAAATTTCCATGGAATTTCAGAAACATTCTCAGGTGAACGAAATCGTTACGAATGTCAAAATTGATCAAGACAGATATGTCTAGATGTTTCTGTCTGTTAGTTTTAATTTCATACAATTTATATACTTTCATAAGTGGCAAATGTGTTGTCGTCTACGACAATAATCATTTTTGCCTACTTATCTCAATAACACACAGGTTCGGACCAGCTTAATGGACCAAAAAATGTGGTGGTCAAAACTTTGGACAGTGCTTATTGCTATAAACCATATGAATAATAATTTATGTAGGCATGGATATTGCTTAACTTGAAAAGATAGAATAGTGAGACACTGGAGGTAAAAATTTGGAATGCTTTGAGAAAATCATATGGTTGTTATGAAAGTGTATTTATTCAAACTTACTCAAATCATTGCACAGTTATAGTTTTATTTAATTTCTGATTATCAAAGTATCAATTCAACAGCTAGCACTTTTCAATGTGTTTCAAGTTTTTTTAATAGTCACTCTTTTTTTTTAGAACTCACTGCGCTATTGACCTATATAGTCTTAACAACTTCACCGGACTACGATTTTTATAGTCATGGTCTATGAGTTACCTACCAGGGTCGCTAATATATCTATAAGAATTACGTGTTAATGACTACGTCCGGTACCGCTATGACATACCCGAGAGGCAAGACTACAACGCAACCCGGGGAACCACTATTGACCTCCGATACCGCGCTATTGACTTTATCGGGGTGTTACTAATGACCTCGAATGCTATTGGTCGGCTATTCATTATTCACCCCGGTTGGTGGGATCTCAGCATATAAAGGGCAAGATGTCATTGATCTGGACGCACTCCTATGTGGAAGTTACTGTAAGGCGAAGCTCTGCCCGGATAAATAGTTACAGTGCCTACAGAGTGTTTATTGCCATTCCTGACCGACTGGCTGATTATACGTATTGTGTAACATACGATACGATTCTGAGCCTAATTATAACTGGATGCATATATTAATTTCATTAATGCCCGGTTTCTGAGGTACTCGGTTAAACTACCAATAGTTATTGATTCAACAAAGTTGTCCATAAGATAAACTGACAAATGGCCCGTCGAGTTTTACTGACATTTATCGTATGATCGTGTGCTCAGACAAGCAATTTGACAAGTTATCGTACCGGTAACGCTATTGAACAGATAAACTACAATTAAAGTACCTCAGAAACCGGGCATAAGAGACATAATAGGTTTTTCCGCAAGATTCATCCTCTGAAACTACTACACAGAATATTTTACATAGAAGGGAAATTGTATATTTAATATACGAACACAACCGAATTAATTTCTCCATGAGCTCCCTTTTTTGCCTGTTCTTTGTGACATCGATTTTTGATAAATACTATAAATTTGAGAATAGTTGCTGATGAAAGGTATAGATGGTTCTCGATGGTTTTACCGGTTGAATGTCAATTAAATAGCTGCAGGCTCGAAACCCAGGATGTACGTACTACTGCCATAATATTGCAATGTATATCGTAATCAAACGGAACATCGTGCTGATCGACGCACTTTCGAATCCTTGCGTATATATTAAAGATGAAACGGATAGTGGTTTGGCCGGATACCGGATACCGAATATTCGGCAAGCTGCGAGGCCGGAGCGCCGGATATTCGGCCCTTTCGGAAATATTCGTGCGTTCGGGTGTTGTTGCACGTGAGCGGAGATCGCGATCGAGTGTTCGCGCGTGTCAGTTTGTTTTTGTGTATCGGGCTTAAATTTCTCGGGGTGGTGAAAAAAGGCAGGTAACGTAAATTTTCGAGGTTACGTTTTTGCTTTTATTAGACGAAATAAAAAATATGAATATTCTTATATTCCTTAAATGATTTTGTTAATAAACAAACAAAACTTGAAGTATAAATTAATTTTGGTCAATGTGTCATTTCATTATACAAGCTTTTTAGTTTCACCTGTTCCGATGTGTTAAGACCTTGCTAGATCAATAGCGTAGTTCGTATATCATTTAAAACCATTTGAAGAAATAACGAAAATTACAAGCGCTGGCCTCTCGTGTATATCCGAGGTGATTTCACATGTTTCTGCATTAAAAACGTATTTAGACAAAAACGAGACTTCACAAAGGACACCGGACTTAGTTCGTATGAGAGCTTCTTTGAAAGCTGAATTAGAGTCTTTTTAAGTCCATAGGAGACAATCCAGACTAGATAATTGCTACCTTTTTAGACCCAAGGTTCAAGTCAGACTACTTAAGAGTTCTTGAAACTGAAAAAACCCGACAACAAATTTATGGTACAGTATATAAAAAACTCTTACGACGAATCTTCTTCTGACGGTAACGGATCAACGCCGGCTTCAACACCTGCTAAACGAATGAAAGATGAAACTGGAGACACGTGAAGCTCATGACACTTTTTGGAACTTTTTCAATAAAGTGGCAAAGGATAATAATAGTGATTTTCACGATCAAGAAAAAGAAAATCCAATTGCTAACGAGATTGACTTTTTCTTAAAGACATATCGGATCAATCGAAATCACGACCCATACATTTGGTGGTCAGTTTATTTAAATCGGAACCCGCAGTTGTCAAGATTTTCTAGAATTTATCTTTCAGCACCTGGCAATAGCATTTATAGCGAAAGATTATTTCCAGAAGCGGGTCTGGTATACGAAGCCAAGTGGAGTCGTCTGTTACCAGCAAATGCGGAAAATTTGGTATTTATTCACCACAATTTGCCCCTCGTTAATTATGAGTATTAAACAATCTAATTAATAAAACAATCCCTTTTGACGTGCGATTATAAAAATAAAAGTTGTACATAACCTGTTGTGGTATTATTTGCTTTCCGGATACTGAATTACTATCCGGTATCCGGCCGGATAGTGAAAACATGGTTGGATAGGCCGGATACCGGATAATACTGGATATCCGTTTTATCTCTAGTATATATGTTTTGGTGGAGAAAATATCTTGGTGAAACCATAACATGGTAATCGGGCTTTTTCTAATGACCACCTCATCATTATCATTATCCCACCTAAGTAGGGTCGGCACAACATGTTTTCTTTTTCCACTCTCGCCTGTCAAATGTCATCTCAGTATTCACTCCTTTTACGCACATATAATTATTCACACAGTCCATCCATACCTTTTTGATCTTCCTCTGCTCGTATATCCCTCCACAGTCATACTCAACACTTTTCTAATTACATGGTTTTCATCTCTCCTCATGATATTCCCATACTATGCTAACCTATTACTCCTCAACTTATCTGTCACTGGTGCTATTATTAAATTTATTCTGATATACTCATTCTTAATTTTATCCATTCTAGTCACACCACACATCCACCTTGACATTCGCATCTCTGCCACATGTAATTTTCTCTCATCCGTCTCTTTCGTAGCCCAGCACTCAGATGGATACAGCATGACTGCTTTTATCATAGTTTTATAAACCTTCCCCTTGATTTCAAAGGTATTCGTGGGTCAGAAACTACCTCGGACACATTTCGCCATTTCATCCATCCTGCATTTAATCTATTCCTCACGTCCTTATCAATGCCACCGTCGTTTTGTATCAATGAACCGAGATACCGAAAATTAGAGCAGGCTGGTAAGGTTACACCATTTAAGGGTATAAGAGAAAAACTAGATGTACCACCGAAATCGCAAAACAAATGTTCAGTTTTTGTTCTCCTAATTTTCAAACCAACATTCTCCAGTTTTTCTTGCTATTTTTATTAGCCTGCTCTGGACCTCGGCAGCATCTTCTCCGATAAGAATAATATCATCAGCAAACAACATACACCAAGGTGTATCTTCCTCTATGTCTGATGTTAATGCAACCATAACAAGAAGAAATAAATAAGTGCTTAAAGCTGAACCCTGGTGTAAACCTGCAGCCAAATTGATATTATTGTTAACTCCAGCTTCAGACATAACATGTGTTTTGGCTTAACCGTACGAACCACGAATAAGTTGTAGGTACTTCCCAGGCACTTTTCTTTTTCAAAGCCCGCCACAAAACATCTCGAGGTGCTCGATCATATGCCTTCTCCAGATCAACAAACACTATATGCAAGTTCTTATGTACACGTCTGTATTTTTCGCACACTTGCCGAAGTGCGAAAATGGAATCTGTTGTCGCTCGTTCAGACATAAACCCAAATTGATTTTGAGTCACTTCAGTCTCATCTCTTATTCGTCTCGCTATCACTCTTTCACCCAAACCTTCATACTGTGTGACATGAGCTTTATTCCTCGATAATTGTTACAGTCCTGAACATCACCCTTTTTCTAATGACCACCTGACTAACTATTACACTCAAATTGAAAATTTGTTGCCAACCACAACTGCACTTGAAGACCGTTCCTTCAATAGGTTTGAGCGTATTTATCGCCTGAAAAAACCATGAAATACGATGAAAACGACGAAAAAACGTTGAAAACTAAAAAAATCTATACTAATACTAGCTTACCCGTCCAACTTCGTCTGCGTGAAATTGGTTACCTACCGGTTACAATTATATTTACAAACTCGAAAAATCTTAAAAATTCTAGAACCCGATTACAGCTACTCCCACCGTTTCCAGTTGTGATACCCTTCGATCAACAATAACTAGATGGGTCACGTACAAAATCGAAGCTAAAAGCTCTCGGCGTAAATATATACTTATGTGTAGCTATTTGTTTACTAAGAAAGGGAGAAAAAAAGTTTTAAAACAGTTTTAAGTTCAACCTAATTACAACCATGGCACCTTGTAATAAAGTCACAAATGTTCAAAATATTATCTAATACATACGATAAAACGAGCAAATCAATAAATTACTCCCCTCACAAATGAAAACACAACATAAACAACATTTAGTGTGAATTCAACCTTAACAAGCAATCAACCTTAACAAGCAATTGATATTATTTGTTAGTTTAAAGCTTAAAATATAACTTATTCAACATGTATTTAGCGAAAGTAAGATACTCCGGCCGTTAAATTACTTTTTCGGGTATTATTTTTGCATCTTTTGAATACACTGCGGCATGTGAAACGTGCTTACATTGGTTGTGTTTCAAACAAACTAAACAAAAGAAAAGCTCACATTTCAAGTGAGCTGTAATTTACCGAGACGTATTTTTCGCGCTAGTTCTAGTTATCGTTGGTCGAAGGTGATACCAAACAAATCAAGGACTCACTCAAACACATACCAAGTTGGTTTAGTGAATGATTTAGACATACCTGGAAGAAATTTAGATAAGGTGGACGTAACGCTGTCTGTCATTCAGAAACATCAATAATTTCAATTTGTTTGAAATATAAACGATGTTGAATTATTTGGATATTAAAACGCGAATAAAAAATCGGAGGGTGGGGTTAGGAATATGATATTTTGGGGTTATTGACTAATTTTGATGGTAAACAAAAGAATATAAAAAGAATTGACACATATATTTGAAATCTGGATAGGGACACCCTAGTCACCTAAAGGTATAAAATATACTTTACGACCTATTCTCATACCTATCAATTATACGTTTAAAATTTCATAAAAAATCGGTAGAGCCGTTTCGCAGGAGTTAAAACACAAACACTGTGACACAAGATTTACTCGTATACATATTACATTATAAAGCTGGAAGGTTTGTTTGTTTGGTTGCACGCCCTAATCTTAGGAACTTCTGGTCCGTATTAAAAAATGATTTCCGTGTTACATAGCTCATCTATCGAGGAAGGCTAAAAGACGCTAATACCAATAGGAGCGGGGCACGAATGAGGAATGTTTCAAAGTCGGGGTTTATTAGAGCTTTCGCTGCCTGTTAACTTTAACTCAAACTAACTATTCCATGAGGACGAAGTCGCGGGAACAACGAGTATATATACATATATATATATATATACTATAATATATGGTAGACTCCGGGCTGTTCGAAGTGAATTCACATATAACACTCTTAAATAACCAGAGCGTAATGGACAGCTATTTTTTGCTTAAAAACTTTTAACCAAGACTTGGAAGTTGGAGATTATATTAAAAAAGCTCCTATTTACTAGCAAAGCCTCTTTCAACTTTGACGTCTGCAGATGATAAATCGCCCATGTTACTTAGAGACATCTCCAGTTTATGTTGATAAAGAGAATTTTACGTGATTTTTTACTCTGAAACTAAACAAGCTAAAGTACTCCGTTTTAAAAGATATATTCTTACAATTTTTTCATAATCCGACTTCAAAGGAAACCATTTGGACAATATATACTTTTAATAATACTCATAATTAAAAAAAATAACAATACATATAAGTAACGCAGTATTGTGACATTACTGTGTTTGATACACTAAACAGCTTTTGATTTGGCATATCGGGTAGAAGACAAAGATAGACGGGTAAGTTCGGTTTAATAGCTTTGTCCTTATCTATCGTAGTCATTACGCTGTGTGACAGAGAGGACGTCTTGCAAAACGGAAGCAAGCTTAACTTAACAGAACCTCTTTTTTCTCTTACATGCTAAACTAAACGCCGGGTATTCTGCAATCTAAAATCCACGACGACCATCATGGTACTGGCAATCAAAATCGGCTACTTGATGTGTACTGGCTGATCACTCAATGCCACAAACAAAAAAATAATCTGGGAATTTATCAACATGGGAGTGTTGTCGCGATCCAATCAATTACAAATCCCAAGCAACCTCCTTGGTATAATATACAATCCCTGCTTCCGGAACGCGTTTATCAAAACTTACCACTAATCGTACAAAATTGTCGTGTTCCAGCATGTTGTTAATCCAAAATAAGCTGTGTATGTAGTAATTTATTATGCAGTATTTTATTTCGATAGGTTTTTTTTTTGTACTAATATACATTAATTCTAAAAGTAGTATTAACGTCGTTTTATATAGTATGGATTATAAAATGATATATATACTGCCGGAATACAAAATTCAAACCAAAACTGTTAAGAATATCTGAAATATTTCCTTTTTGAAACCACACATGCTTACTCTACAATGCTATACAATACTATGTTCTCAGTATATAGTATTTTATCTATGACTATGTTGCTCTACAATATTGAAATCCTCAAACTAACTCCTCATGTCCAGCTAAAATACGTTTAAATAAATGCATTTGTGTGAAAAATGAATGTTTGCAAAATATAATTAACGTGACTTTAGATAAATCTATTCTACAAATTCACTGTCTTTTTTGAGAAAGTAAAATAAATGTAATAGATTACACACGACCGCACAGTGTGAATAATGGCGCACATAAGACATGACGCAGCTGTCAAATGTAAAGTCCATTATTGACGCCATCTACTGAAAGTAATCTGAAGAATCAATTCCCTTATAAAGTTAGCAGTCACAATTTTGTCCATTTTTCGGTTGGTCCTTTGGGTTTAAACTATTTGGGTAATAAAAGTCACACGGCAAGGAATTCCTTTTATTCTTTATATAGCACGTTAAAAAAATGTCACTGCTTTATATTGAAATAGCTTTCTTTTTCATCTTTACCAGGATACCATACATGGTGGCGCCGATGCGTTCTCGACGCCACTGAGGGGTGATCTAATTCTAATTTTAGTGGACTGTATTTGCGGGAACTGCTAATTTTTATACTAAACTATTGTGACCAGATGCGATGGAGACAGGACTAGGGAGGAACTTGGCACATACCTGGTGGCGTTGCGGTTTCCACGTGGCTAGCCGGCTAGTTGATGTTCTCGTTGCGCTCCACAGTTTCTCCGTCACAACACTAAATTATTGTTTATAAAGTATTTGCACGCACTATATGCGGAGCGATGCGTTTTCTTAATTACAAGCAAGCAAAATTACAACTATTTCAACCTGCGGCGCGGTACGGACTATAATGTTTCA
This sequence comes from Antheraea pernyi, assembly GCA_015888305.1. Taxonomy (NCBI): domain Eukaryota; kingdom Metazoa; phylum Arthropoda; class Insecta; order Lepidoptera; family Saturniidae; genus Antheraea; species Antheraea pernyi. Next base: position 259,788 of record MU158829.1, on the reverse strand, counting down.
GCCTGCGGCGCGGTAAGGACTATACTGTTTCGACGCGCTACGATGCTTGTAAGCAAGTATGTGCCACAGGAAGGGGTAATTAGGCGGGGTTGGATAGTGTCGCGATCTGATCACAATATTGAGCTAAATCCAAAGTATATAAAGCGGCGCAACCAATACATTTTAAATAAATCTTCATCTGTTGCCATTGTTTATTAATAGATGGTCACTAAACCCATTAAATTGAAAATATTTATAAATACAACATTTGTAGGAGCAATTATGCAGTGCAACAACTCCGTATAATGCTAGCATGGTGTAGCACGTTGGTCGTTATCATGGATTACCAAGAGTCTCCAGATCGCGTCATGCTACTTATATTTAAAACCTGATTTGAAAGACAAGTTCAATTGTACTTACAATCTGCAAAATAAGTATTTTTTTAATATGACTAATTGTGAAGTTCAGGATGTCGACTCATTCGAATTTGTTGTACATATAACATTTATAAATTGAAGTACTTATAGGTGTTGATTGCGAAGGTTGTTTTCCTAAATAAATAATAGTGAATTTTTTTAAAATATTATACATTATTTTCTTCGCGACAGAATTGGAATAACATTTTTTATAGTCTGACTGCAACCGCTGTACCGCGCCTTTGATATGCGCGGGGTGGTTGGGAGTGGGAAGGAAAAGCATAAACTCACAAGGTATTCGACGTGTCAGACAGATCTTACGATATCAAAGTACAATTTTTAGTATAATTAGATTATGGTGGGGCTGATATGAGTCAAAAGCCCCTAAATTAAATAATAAATGAATAAAAATAATAATATATTCAATCCAATCTTTATGATGACTAGTGTTAATATATGTCACATTTAGGAAATATATGTTGCGGTTTTTACTTCTGTACTTCCTCATTTTTGTCAAGTATTTCTTCCACCAGTCTGTAATATTAGGTTATGTTATGAAAAGATGTCTTTTCGATCTGCATCTTTTTGAAACGGTAACCCATTGTGTGTAAAACTTTTCGCAGATATTGTCGTCCATAATTCACAGACCAGCACAAGCCTTTGTTTTGCCTGTCAGTAGTTACCAGCTGTTATAAAAACATAATTATTTAAATACATAAAATTAATTATTGAAAATTTATTGAAAAAATTATAACCCCTTTTTCTATGTAACTGTTTTCAGTCATACTGTTAGTAATTATATGAGTGATATAACCAACAAGTTTTTTTTATCTATGGCTTATTACAGTTTATAATGTAATATAGTTTATTAGCTAATGTTATTGGACGTTTATACAATTGACGTAATTATTTATAAATGTTTTTATATTACTGTAACATTTTTTTGCTACAAAATGTGTACACGACAAGTGTATACGATACAATTGTGTATCAACTCTTCAGAGCGCTTCTTGTATTCCTTGTTATAAACTAAAAGGTAAGTTTTTTTCTTGTAATTATTTATTCCAGTTATTTTTCCCTAATTTTAAACCGATTTCAAAATGGAAGAGGTTCTGAATTCGTTTGTATTTTTTTAATGTTTGCGGTGTAAGGGGTGTCGAATAACATCATAAGACTTGAGACACCCAAGCTTACCTCACCTGCATGTGGTGCACCCTGCTGAATAACGAACGAGTCAATGGCGAAAACGGGATGGTAGCGTTTTACAGCCTGACTGGGTCGCAACCACCATGTATATGGCGAAAAATCCCGTCATAGTGATTCGCTTCTGCGGGTCGCGTTTCGGGATCAGCCTGTGCATATCCAGCTTTTCACAGGCCGGCATGACAGCGGCGACCAGCGATGGATAGTGTGTCACTCGGTGGTCGCCATTGTTTTTGGATTGCTGATTAGTATTAGCATGTAAGAGCAGAAAATTTATTTCGCAAAGCGATCTCATTTATAATATTAATAAAATTATACATATTAAAAACAACTACGAAACGTGATGCAATAACGTAAAATATCTTGGTCCTGACCTTTTTTTTTCAAAATCAAAATATACTTTATTTAGTTTAGGCTCTGAGAATGTCTATGAATGTCAAACTGCCACCGGTTCGAAAAACAACCCAGTCATCGAGACGAACCGGCAAGAAACTCGATCTGGATTATCTCTTCATTTATCGATACTAATATATAAAGCTGAAGAGTTTGTTTGTTTTTATGGTAGAACGCTCTAATCTTAGGAACTACTGGTCCTTTTTGAAGGAAGGAAGACTTTAAGCTATATATAAGCTGCGACCAATAGGAGCGGAGCACCAATGAAGAATGTTTCAAAATTGGGCATTTTTTTCCTTTTCGCTGCGAGTGTTAATGTTTAAGCAATATTTCATCTCCATATGCTTCTTAAAATAAATTTTCAAAAAAAAGTATTAACCGACTTCAATATCAATCAAAAACCCATAAGGCACTAAAAAGCGGAAAATAAATAGTTTATCAAATTAACCAAATTAAATAAAACATATGAATATGTGTGCTACCTAGAGATGTACTGGAAGTCGGTACCAACCAAAATTTTTGTATTACAGAGACGCGAGAGTGGACTTAAACTTTGTACCTGTAGATGATATGATTTTCGGTTTGGTTGGCACCGACTTCCAATACATCTCTAGGTAGCACACATATTCATATGTTTTATTTAATTTGGTTAATTTGATAAACTATTTATTTTCCGCTTTTTAGTGCCTTATGGGTTTTTGATTGATATTGAAGTCGGTTAATACTTTTTTTTGAAAATTTACTTTATTTTTCCATTTTTAGTGTACATAAATATATTTTACTAGCAGTGCCCGCGAACTCCGTTCCGCCTTAAGTATATTAAAATATGCGCATTTTTGCGGTATGGTATCTATCGGTATGGTATGCGATATGGTTTCAATTGGTTGTACAATAAGTAACGTTTGGTACGAACGCAACCTTTTCAGTAATCCGCGATAGTTTCTACCACCAACTCGGCTACCATCGCTTCACACATTATACACCTTAAGTAATGTAATTACAATGCTTGCGTCATGTTGCAACACAGCAACGAACATAAGCACAATAGGCTCCTAAGAATTGAAGGTTTTTTTTATAATATTGGTGGCAAACGAACATACGGGTCACCTGATGGTAAGTGATCACGGCCGCCCATGGACAATTGCGACACGAGAGGAAACACAGATGCATTGCCGGCCATTAAGAAAGGATTATGCTCGTTTCTTGAAAGTTTTCTTACTTTGTGATGGATCCCATAATCAGAACCTAACCAAACTCTTATCAAACTACCCTTGAAGTACATCCTTTCCAATAAAAAATGAATCATCGAAATCGGTTAGCGTGATATTGAGTTATTCGTCTATTTGTCGTGTACATACTTAATGCAAATTTAAAACTTATACGGTTTTGTACTGGATGCCGTTGTTGGAACTGGACCAAATTGAAATGGAACCACATGGGAAGTACTAGCCTTCAAATAAAAAAAGAATAATCAAAATCGGTTCACCCAGTCCAAAGTTATGAGGTAACAAACATAAAAAAAATAAAATAAAAAACGAGACGAATTGATAACCTCCTCCTTTTTTTGAAGTCGGTTAAAAAAATACCGTTGGGTTCCGAAAGGACGTCTTCGTCGGTCCGTATAACGCACATGTGCAGTACGTTATAATTGCGTACGGCTACATGACGTTTCTATGCGTAATTATCAATCAGTTGATTTTTTTTTGTTCTTTAACGTCCTGGGGTGATTCTTATGAATGTCAGAAATACCACTGTTTCGGAAAACAATCCAATTGTCGTGGAAAACCAGCAATCATTTAGATTTTAATAATTAAGAATAGAATTTAGAGACCAGAGATGCTCACAGGGTCGAAGCGCAAGAAAAATTTGGGGATATAGAACTGTTTAGATTTTGTTTAAGTAGATAAACAAGTAAAGCAAAATGTAATGAAGTAAGTAAAATTTATTTGAGCCACGAATAGACCAGAATAGTACCTTATCACTTTCTTTTATAGTTTTTAACAGATTTTTTTTATTACCTACACCTACCTAGACAATCATGCATCACAGATACTCCCCTTTCAGCGTCGATCGATCGTAGTCTGACCATATTAAGTTTGTATCGCTAGCAATTCAAGTTTGAGCGCGCCTGGTTTAGACTCTTTATATGTCACTTATGACATGACACTGGGAGCGGGTCGCTTGTTCCATAATTCCATCGTTGTAATCCATTTAACTACCAGTTTCAAGTCGTATATAAAAACTAACATTTCAGAAACATCAAAAACAAGCTGAGAAAAAAAGGAAACAATGAAGAACAACATACAACTCGCGATAGCTGCGTGTTTCTTCGGGGTTTTTGTTGTTTGGATAACTGGTTCGGCAGGTATTACTACAGTTTAAGATATTTAATGACAACTATTATATGTTTATAATTACACACACATAGACACAGATGATTACACGCACGTAGACGGACACCCTTACTCGTTATAACATTCAACATGTCTTTCGACCTGTTTGTTCGCTAGTTGTTTTTAATGCTCTTATTAGCTTCACATGTATCTATTTATGTGCAGCGATTTGATGATGGCTTAGTTGTTCGGATACAGCGTCAATGGGTGTAGGTTCGATTCCTTACAACTAAGTCGGAGTTTCCGATTAAGGTAAGCATCGTGATGGTACCATACCATGGTGGTAGGGTTTTTACTAAGTTCGCCTTGCTAGCTGCAACCCTTGAGTTGAAAATCTGTCGCCAAGTATCTGTTGGTGTAATCTGGCAGTTGTACTTGAGAACCGGTCTTCTCTAAGTTTGAAGGTGGTAGAGCTACGTTGAAGCTATTACTGATTTCAGCATGAGTGGGTCGGCTCGTCCGGGGTACTACAACCCTCTCACAGAAAATCGACGTGAAGTAACAGTGCTTGCATTGTTGCGTTTCGTTCGGTCAGTGAGAGCGCCGGAGGCTCACCTCCCCTTCCCTCTCTTCCTCCCTCCCCTCCCACTCCTCCCGCCCCTTCCCCCCAAACACAGGCTGGCAACGCACTTGCGACCTCCCCTGGTGTTACTAATGTCTATGAACGGCGGTGATCACTTAAGATCAGGTGACCCGCCTGTTCGTTTACTTCTTATAATATAAAAAAAAATTGTGTGTGTATGTATTTACTATCTTGGACCACATCGTCATTTAACATTGAGATTGTGGTAAAATGCTAATAAAGCTAAATAAAGTATTTAAAAAATATATGTAACGTAATAGATCGTGACTTTTCATAATCATAACATCAGAAATAAATAAAATTTAGCACATTTATCATTATATTAAGCCTCATTTGATACTTCAAGACCCTGCGTAGAAAGAAGGAAGCACGTTAGGCCAGGCGACAATTTCACATCCCTTCATTATTTAAAAATAAGACATTTCAAATATAAAGATTCACAAAGTACTCAGCATCTGATTTGGCACGTCGGGGAGAAGAGTGAGACGGCTATGAACGGCTTACTTCAGTTCTGTAGAGCGTTGTCTCTATCGTACAGTGCACTAACTGCGATAGAACTAGATAATTATATACTAAACCGAACTTAACCACCAAACGTACCAAAAAATATGCCGGGTTCTGTAGTAGACAAATGTGGAGCAGCACGCAGCTTCTCCAAGCTGTGCCTGTGGTAACAAATTCATACAAAAACTCAAGGATTGCACGAACTTGAAATTCCAGTTCTACCTACACCGGTTACCTCTTATTCTTATTAAAATTCCACCTAACTTCATCCATATGAGCTTTTATTTCTTCTTATAAATATATATTGCAAATTGCACATTTATCTAAACATACGCATTCTATTAGTGCTCAACAGGGTTTTATTTTAGAGCCGTTCTTGTTCTTGGTATATATAAATGATCTGCCGCTAGTTGATAACTGTGCTAACATGGTTCATGGCGGACGACACTTCACTTATATTTAAGGTAAAAAGAATAGATTCAGAGCTTAGTTATGTAAATAATACCTTAAATAAAATTTCCGATTGGTTGCTTAATGCCGACAAAACAAAATGTATAAGATTTACCTCGCCTAATGCTCCACCTACTCATAGTAGAATCGAAATCGAAGGGAATCTAGTAGACTTAGTTGACAATCCTGTGTTCTTGGGTATTATTACAATTGATTTGAAATAACAATATAGTCCTCACATTTAAATTGGCGGAAAGATTAAGTTCTGCAGCGTTCGCAGGTCGAAAGCCAGCTAAAAGATATTACCACTGATATGTTGGTCTACTTTGCTTAATTCCATAGTTTAATATCTTATGGTATATTGTTGTGGGGAACTGCCGGTGAGCTGGATACCATATTCCAACTACAAAAACGGGCAGTTCGAGCAATTTATAATATGAGGCCTCGCGAATCATTAAAGTCTAAGTTTCACGATATCGGTGTCTCAATTTTGCCCTCCCAATATATTCTTGATAACTTAATGTACTCGTATATAAATGTAGTTTAAAAAATCATCAGAACGTCTTAACCAAAGCGATGTCTTAATCATGATACATTTCCCATTCCAATTTGGTGTAGTTTGGAATTTTAAGGTCCAATACTAATGAAATTAAAAACTCTAAAATTGCTAAAATACCAATAAAAAAAGGATTTTCCAAATTTACAAATAACGAAGTTCTGAGGTAACCAACATTTACTTGGGCTGTTGCCTTGGATGCAACAATGAACCCTTCTACCATATGTGTACTCACTTGTGTGTGCACGTATATAGGGATGATCTGGTAGTGTGTGTTAAGCTATTGGGTTTCATTCATTCAGTGTCACTGTATCGCGCTAAGGGCTCCACTCAAGGAGACGAACCTAGGCTTGAGCTGTTATCGAGGTAGGACGGAACAACCCTTGAAGTGGTCGATGTCAGTCCTCAAGAATATAAATTTATTATAGACTAATCTTAATTAGTAAGATGGTAATTTTTAAAGTTATAAGTTATAGTTATAACTGATAACCATAACTTCAAAAATCACCTAATCATTTGATAAAATGAATTACTATCTGTTTCTTGATGAAAGAAAAACAAACATTTACTAAAACCTTATAATAAACATTGCCTATACATTAACCAAAAAATCGTTCCCTTACACGAAACACAAATATCAATATAAAATTTGGATGGTCTAATTATTATCGGTTAATGTATCAAATGGTTTATAGAAAGCATATGCAAATGTTAATAACTCTAATTAATTTAACTAACACTATTCTAGTTCCAGGTGTTGGTGTCCCGAACCTCTCAGAATCCTGTTATAGATGTCTGTGTTATGTCTCCACAAAATGCGATATGGCTAACGAATGCAAAGGAGGGTATTGCGGACCCTTCAACATATCCAAAGTATACTGGAGGGAAGGTGGAAAAGTAGTACTTCCCAATGATGACGCTGAGAGATATAATGGTAAAGATTCAGTATTTAATTTATTTTATTATGGATACGGATCTCCAATAACTAAACAGTTTACATTAACAGAGATGAATTCAGCTTTTAAGTTTATATTTGATAACGTCTACCTAAAATATAAAAGCTATTTAAGATGATTTCAAGAAAAATATTTCACCTTCAATACTGCCGTCTTGAACTATGATTTAACGTAACAGTCGTTAAGTTACGTTTAATCTAGGTTCTTACCTAGATTAATAAGAGTCCTAGGTCTTATAATAATTTATTTATGGAAAAAATGGGTCGCAACCACAACGTATATGGCGAAAAAGCCCGTCATAGTGATTTACTTCTACGGGTCGCATTTCGGGATCAGCCTGTCAGCCTTTTCGCAGGCCGGCATGACAGTGGTGATCGGCGATGGATAGTGTGTCACTCGGTGGTCGCCATTGTTTTTGGATTGTACTGTGCTTACCATCAGGCTCAGGGCTGTCATTTTGCCGTGCAAAAAAAAAATCATAACATAGAAACATGGTGGTGATAGATATAGATCGCATGATACATTACAATATTTACTTTAGTCCCTTTTCCTAGGGATAGAACAAAGGAGTACGTTTGTTTAGAATAAACGGCACCTGCGTTTCCTCTTCAATTAAAAATTAAACATTTACATTAATTATACATTTTCTATTTTAGCATGGAAGGACTGCGCCCTAAAGTACCACTGTGCGAAGAGGATCATAGAGGGATATCTTCAGACATTTGCACAAGTAACGCTTAAAATAACTTTAAATTAATTTAAATTCGTCATCAGTTTACAATATTAACGTGGTACAAGATAAGACATTTCTGCAAGAATAATCGCATTACAATTTATTCCGTCTCGCTTGCTATACGTTTTACTGCTATTTTGATCGCACCATATAAAAAATAAAAATATTTTATGCATAAGGAAATTTGCGTACTTTGTGCAATTTAGCATTGCTAGTTACGGGCAGTTAACACCCACTCGACAGGGTATCAAGTCATGGATACGTACTAGGTTGCAATGCTTTCTAAATGAAAGGTAAAATGGTTGAACAACATACCATTTAAAATAGTTGATAAAATAATTCGAAAGCGAATTCGGTAAAGGCAGCAGTTGTGCCCTACGTATAATTCAATGCACAGTCTTAATAACAGCAATCTGCTATTACCTCCCAAAATTTGCATCGCAAACCATTTCTGAAACAGCATAGTCCTAAAACTCCTGCGTCAGCCGGAAGGTTAAGATGCGGTAACGCTTTATCTTTTTTGGGAACTAACACTAAAATATTCAAACATCCATGAATTATTTCGATAGTAATTATTCTTAACGTTAAAGTGACGCTTTCATATTCCAGGACTGCAATGACGACGGTGTTATAAACTGTTATGACTATATGATGCTAAATGCTAATGGAGGGTACGGGTGCCACTCACCTCTAAACCGATCAGCAAACGGAAGAAAATGGCTTGCAAGATACGAAGAGTGTCAACTGGAATATTAAGTCCATAACCGCATTGTAATACCACTTCTATATTTGTCATATTTAATTATACGTATGCAAATTATATCTGCATTGTGTTTTAACTGATAGACTTAGATGACTACAGATAGACTTAGTCTTAAAAATTAAATAACTTTATATTAAATAAAAGTATCGTGAACTTTTGTTTTGTAGACAACGGCCAAGTATCTAAGAAATGTAACTTAAACAAATTAGAACGAAATCTGTCCAGTAGTTTTTGCATGTTGTGCGCACAGCGACAGATGTAAGTCATTTTATCTAGCACTAGCTGACCCATGCCCACTTCGTTGGACGGTATAAGGCATTATCAAGCTACAACTTTTCTCTAGAACTTAATCATATATCTCTAATAGTTAAGGCAGTGTTCGTAAGAAACGTTTTCGTTCGACCATTTTTTCTCCGACTCCCCAGATATTACCCCGTACAACCTTACAAACTTTATCTCTTTATAATATTAGTATAGATAATATAATTAGATAATAGATTCTGGCCGCGACTTCATACGCGTGGAATAGTTATTTTGGGCTAAATCGCAGCGGAAGCTCTCAAAAGGAAAAAAGTCAAGTTTTTAAAACATTTTTCATTGTTGCTCCGCTCCTATTGTCCTTAGCGTGATGATATATAATCTATAACACTCATAAATAACGTGGCTTTCTATTGGTAAAACAATTTTCAAAATCCGTTTAGTAGTTCCTGAGATTACCCCCTACAACGTCACAAACTCACAAACTTTAACTCTTTATAATATTATAGCCCCCGCTCGCGACTTCGTCCGCGTAGTAATAGATACTACTCTGCGCTAACGCTGACAAACAGCAGATGCTCTCAAAAAGAAAAAAACATCTCGATTTTGAAACATTCTTCATCTGTGCTCCGCTCCTATTGACCTTAGCGTGATGATATATCCTATAACCATTCTCGATGAATGAGCTATATAACACTGAAAGAATTATTCAAATCGGAGCAGTAGTTCCTGAGATTACCCCTTACAACTTCACAAACTCACAATGTCACAAACTTTACCTCTTTATAATATTAGTATAGATAATTATATTGTACCATACAAACCGTCAGCGCTTGCTATCCTACGATACAGATCAGTATTCAGACATGACAATTTATCAATATCTCTCTAGCCAATCATAGTCAAGCTTGAAGTTAGTTATAGATGTTATGAACATTAAATAAATCGCATACAAAAATATTTTCAACAGCATCCCCAAACACCGCAACAATGGTGTGACACGTTGATAGATCTGGTAAATATTTCACTTAGAAAACGCGATAAGATAGCAGAATGAGAGGTACTTCAATGTAAAACATTGTCCTTCGCTATAATTTGCCTTACCCGAACAATAAAAAGGGATTCAAATCAAATCAAATCAAAAATACTTTATTCAGTTTAGGCCCTAATAAGGCACTTATGAACGTCAAAGACTACTACCGGTTCGGAAAACAACCCAGTCATCGAGAAGAACCGGCAAGAAACTCGATCGGGTACATTTTTTTTAACATATATTTCTAATACATTATACAACAATGCTTTTAGTGGATGCACAGAGAGAAGTCAATTCCAGACATCACTATCATTCACATACTGATCCACTCTATAATATCCTTTTGAAACTATAACCCGTTTGACATGGCGCTTAAATTTACAGTCCGGCAAATCGGTAACATGCTTTGGGACTTTATTGTAGAACCTAACACTATTACCTAAAAAACTATTACTGGTTTTGCTAAGTCTTAATAATAATAGTCTAATTGATAATAAATAGAGATAAGCTAAAAGATTAAGCTACGAAAACAAGATTCGATTTTTCAGTTGTCTGTTTAATATTCCTGTCAACTTCTAACTTAAGTGCAAAACCGTATAGATTAGAAGCAGTTAAAACTTAACGAATAACATAAGTATTATGACAACCATTAAAGGACGATGGTTACCATGTTCATACACTGTTGCTCCTTCCAAAAAGTATCGAAAGCTAACTTCGCTTAGAGTAACCATCATTCTTCAGTAAACATATTGAAGGTACCTTTTGTCCCTGTGGAAAAGATATCTTGAATATATATTTTTTGTCTACGAGTATTTATAAAAGTCCCGACTATCACAGATAGCTGTCTCATATCACACATGTCTTATAGATATATTTGGATACACACAGTAATATTAAAGGATTAATTCCTCAAGGTTCACTTCTTGAACCTTTCACCGTTTTTAACAAGCAATTTTTAATTTTATTTTTTCTTCTCAATGTTGGTACCAATCGGGTGTTCTTTACACTGCAAAATGCAGCGCGGTCGCTGAATGTTCGTCATCTTGCTCTTTTGTCTCGCTTTAGTTACGTTAGGTTAGACTTGCGAAAAAGGATAACGCGAACTTGCCTCGGGCGAGCACGGTGCTTTTAATTGGGAACCTTTTTAAATCAAGTATTTAACTTTAATGTAATAAAAACATAGATGCTTGGCGACATAGTTTCAACTTGAGAGCAATAGCTAGCCAGGCAAGCTTTGAAGAGCTCTACCATCGTGCTATGGTTTTATCACATGTTTTCCGTCACAGAAAAAAACCCCAACCTTCGTTGGTCGACGCGGTGTTCTTAAATACTGGGCCTTGCAATCCACGTATATTAAATAATATCCTTATTTTCATTATTAATTAATTAAGAGCTCTTTATAAACAGAATTTGAGGTTACTGGTAACATTTTTGCTTGCACACGTCAGAACCTCTGTATCATTGATGCAGGTAACTACGCCCCTGATTGTTTACCTCGAGGTAGGGTCGAGCACGCTATTTTCACTGCTCAGAATCGGATTTGAATGGAAAAGGCTCGTCTATTTTGGGTTATCAATCCACTCTCTAGATGCCACTGTTATATTATTTTTTTGGCAAGTTTGATGACAAAAGATGGTGGACGACAATTAATTTTGACATTTCAAACTGACAACTTTCAAATATTTGTTTTCATTCACTTTGTTTACGTATCAGTTACGAGAGTGTGCTCCCTTAAATTTTCTTACCTCCCACAAACAATTTTATCTATCTCCGGAACTATCTACTTATAAACATTGACTCCTGCATATACATACTTGGATTTAGATTTGTCTTACGATAAAGATATTAATTACAAATAAAAATGATTAAAAACTTGTATACGATTTACGCAGTACCGGTGTGTGCATACATACATAGCTATAAATGTACATTTATAACCAACACATATTAGTTCGAAACTCGTATAATAGAGGCGCTGATCGGAAAGAACGAGTGCGACCTCTATTTATATAACGTACTCTGTGGGGTCGAGTACGGAGATACAAAAGTATAACAGCATTCTATATTGACGACATCTTAATTATTTAATTGGATTAGTCAATCAAGACCAATCAAGTATCAATTATATAAGCCCTTACCTTAAACATCGGATCAGTATTGCAATAGTAACGTACAACTGGATATAGTTAGGTATTTTCTTCAGAGATATGAACTGTTCGATCTTTGCGAGAATTATCCCCACTCCTTTTGCATTACGGTTTTTTTTATTTAATTTTTTCGACAACCAATCTTCTAGTAGATTATTATGCCATTCTCGAGTAGATAATGGTATTCCGTTACTTGCGATCATTCCAGTGGACTGACAAGTGGCTGTCTTGTTAGAACTTTCCACGGAGTTTTTGTGGCAATTTAGAATCCATGTTCCGTGGTATTATTTCCCATCCACCTCATTTGTGCACAATAACCAAACTATATTAAGTAAAACACCATAAATAATACTAAATACAGAGGCAAGTAATACAAGATTATGAATAAAATCTAAAATCACTATATGACATTTCAAGATCCCGTCAAAACTCCTTGCATTACGGTTTATGTCAATTTCGTGTTAAAGGCTCCGCAATCATTTTTAGAAATGTCTGTCTGTCTATTTGAACACGCACCTCTGCTGAAGTACGTACTTACTTCACGATATAACCTCGCTAAGGGAATCATAAAGGATTATCCTCCAGTAACATAACACTTCACTTTTCTGTCTTTGTTTCATTAAAATCGGTTCACTCTACCAGAAGTTCTTGTAAATTTAATGACGACGCGACTTAAGTATGGGAGAAAAGTAAATGAATTTAATACGTTCAGATGACTTTATTGGTCACTGTTTTTTACATAAAGTTCCGAAGTCGAAGTTACGAAGTCGCTGGTACAACTAGTATTTAATGAGTCTGATTAAAGTGCGCGGGAACAATGTGCTCAAGGAAGACCAAAGATTAAGATATAATAAAATAAGAACAATCATTTAAAAATGAACTGGCCATTGTGGGATTTTTTTTTTTATGTCATAGGTGGCAAACGAACATGTGGGTCACCTGCTGTTAAGTGATCACCACCATCCATGGACACTAACAACCCCAGAGGAGTCGCAAGTGCGTTGCCATCTTTCGGAGGGAAAGGTTAGAGGAGGGAAAGGGAGAGGAGAGGGGAGGGGAGATGGGTCTCCGGCGCTCTCACTGACCGAGCGAAACGCAACAATGCAAGCACTGTTACTTCACGTCGGTTTTCTATGAGAGGGTGGTACTACCCCGGGCGAGCCGACCATTTTATGGCGAATTTATCCTGTGTAGTATGGAATGAGGATCTGCGAAGAGGGAATAGTAACTTCCCACATGGTAAAATAAATATTGTAAACTTGATTGAGGATATAGGAATTTCGTAGTTGGTAGAGCCACGCCAAGCTATTACTGGTTTTAGCATGATTGCTGCGTTTCGTTCGGTCATTGAGAGCACAAGAGGCACCCCTCCCCTCTCCCTTCTCCCTCTCCGCAAACACAGGTTGGTAACGCACTTGCGACTCCCCTAGTGTTGCTAGTGTCTATGGACGCCAGTGATCAATTAACATCAGGTGACCCACCTATTCGTTTGCCTCCTAGGACATAAAAAAAACTGTTTTTCATATCAAATATCAAAATAATTTGTCATTTAATAACCGTGCATTTTATCGCTGCTATTTCTTATATGGTAATACAATGTTATATGTGACATAATACACAGAAAATTAATAAAAACATACGGCAAGGAGTTCCTTCTCTTGTATGTATATAGCATTACAAAAAAAGTCACTGCTCCACGATTATATTAAAATAGCTTTCTTATTCATGCTTACCAGGGTACCATACGTTTTCAATGAATCTTCATCTGTTGCCACTTTTTATTAATAGATGTCACTAAAACCAATGTTCGATAATATCAATAAATCAACCTTTGTAAAAGCAATTATGGAGTGCAGCAACTCCGTTTAAATCCTAGCATGGTGTATGTTACACGTTGGTCATTATCAAGGATTACCGAGAGACGCCAGATCGCGCCGCGCTACTTGCATTCAAAACCTGATTTAAAAGAGAAGTTCAAGGTTACTTACAATTTACAAAATAAGTTTTTTTGTAATATGACCGATTGTGAAGTTCAAGATGCCGACTCTTCCCAATTTGTTTTACATAAAAAAATTATGGATCGAATTATCTATAATTATCGATTGCGAAAGTTAAAATTCTAAATAAATAATAGCAAATTGTTGAAGTTATTCTTCTTATAGGATTTGAAATTTTGATACGTTACCGATTTGTGTGACGAAATATAGATCACTATGTCGTTGTGTAAACACCGGTTCTCGTCCAATCACCGAAGTTAACCAACGTCGGGTGCGGTCAGTTAGAGGTGTCCACAAATACTTTTCACAAAAGCTTAATATTACCTTTATCAAGTGAAACGCGCAGAGTTTGTGTTCCTTGTTGTTATATGTGTGAATGTAGAATCAGAGATCAGAGTAACATAGCTAAACTAGTAGTGTAATTATAGTTATTGTCTATTTTCATAATTTTATTTTGTGTCTGTAGTGTCACATCACTATTGAGTCAATTTGTTGTTGTTGTGTTGTTGTTCAAAGTGTTAATGACTACGTCCGGTGACACACCCGAGAGGCGAGACTACAAGCCACCCGGGGAACCACTATTGACCTGTGATACCGCGTTATTGACTTTATCGGGGGTGTTACTAATGACCTCGAACGCTATTGGTTGAAGTTATCGGCTGTTCATTATTCACCCCGGTGTGAGACTACATTGGTGGGAGTTCAGCATATAAAGGGCAAGATGTCACTGTTCTGCACGCACTCCTATGTGGAAGTTATTGTAAGGTGAAGCTCTGCCCGGATAAATAGTTACAGTACCTTCAGAGTGTTTATTGGTGTTTCTGACTGACTGACTGGCTGATTATACGTATTATGTAAGGTGAAGCTCTGCCCGGATAAATAGTTACAGTACCTTCAGAGTGTTATTGGTGTTCCTGACTGACTGGCTGATTATACGTATTATGTAACACAAGTTTAAAAACTAAATGAAAAATACACTAGAGAAATGATTTGATGCAATACACGAAGTAGTGCTACGTAACATATCGAATAACTAATTACTTCATTATAATGATATAGCATTTATAAGATAAAAATAGGAAATAATTTTTGTGTAATGTAAAAGATCATTATGTTATATAATCAATATAAAACATACAGATAGACATTTCAAAAATTTAGAGTAATGACACGTTAAATTTAAATTCTTATTATATGTGATTACACTTCCACAGTGCAATTTTATCCACCCGTATAAATATATGTTATATAGTTTATTAACGAATGTTATTGGACGTTTATACCATTGACGATATTGTCTATAAATGTTGTTATATGACTGTAACGATTTTTGCCACAACACGTGTTTACAACAAATGTATATATACGGTACAGTTGTGTATCAACTCTTCAGAGCGCTTGTTGTATTACGTGTTGTTTGGGAAATTGTTATATACTGAATGGAGTTTAATAACTGTTGAAATATCTTAAACTCAAGCATCTGATCTCTCTGAAATGTAAGTTTTTTTCTTACAAGTTTTTTTTCACTAATTTTTAACCGATTTCACAAAAGTATAATTGCTCATTTTGTTAACTGTTTGTTAACTCTGAATTTCGTCATTCGTAAACGGATTTGAAAAATATTATTTAAACTCCTTTTTATTTCATTAGGTGCAATGTACAATAATAAAAACTTCTACGGTTTATGACATTCCAAAACTACGTAACCACATAACTACGGTTAAGGTCGTTCTGACGCATTTTTTTTGAGTATTTTTTTAAGTCGGTTTAACATTTGTTAATAATTTTACAACAAAAAAGGAACTAGTTTAAGCTGATTTACATACTGTCTTAACAAGTTATACTTATTAACTTATACATACACAAACAAATGTTACGTCTGTTGTATTTCCCTGAAAATCTTCGAAGCCACTGGACCAATTTCGATGAGCCTTGTACAGTAATATAATTTTTTAGAGAGTTATAGTTATTTGAGCTAAATAATGTCACGCCTTACCTTAGTGTTTGAAGTTGAAAAAGATTTATTTTCGAGATTAGATTTCGATGTTAGAAGGTTAGATTTCTTTTAGGATCATTTTTAAGTGTAGGACTTTTCTCTTTCCTTAATCGTTTAATTCCATTCTAATTTACCAGACTAGGACACCCTCGGCAGCAGCTTAAGCCTAGGTCCGTTCCCTCGGCGTGGAGCCCTTGAGTACGCTGCTCGCGCGATACAGTGACACAAAATCTTACATCACTGCGACAACATTACACATATCACCTCCGCACGCATACAAGCTTACACATGCAGGTGGAAGGGTTTTATTTTTTCCCCTTATCAAACTGAAATAGTTTAGAATATTATCCGATACGAAATATATATAAAGGTTGTTGAGGTATGTATGCTTGGTACACATATGTTTCAACAACTCATATATGTATGAATAGTTAGCTTAGCTTAGATTAGCTCAGATAGGTCGTGAATTGCATGTATCAGGCAACAGCAAAAGCCGAGTTGTGCCGCGCACCCTTGAGCTAGTTGTCAAAGTAAAATCGGCCGAGTGCCTTAAGCGCTCGCCTTAGTAGTCCGGTGTTACACTACTAATCATGTATAGAGTCGATGCAGTCAGGAATGGCAATAAATACTTCGTAGATACTATCACTATTTATTTGGCCAGAGCTTCGCCTTACAATACTTCGTACAATATAAGAAGAATGCCTAGATATCACAGACATCTTGCCTTATAAAGACCCATCTATATAAGTCAAAGCGATTACTATTTATACTAATTCCGCAAAATAGTTTAAGTAACACAAAAATAATAAAGTATGAATTTGTTCATACTTAATGAACTTGCTTCATTAAGTTATCATTGATCAAGTTAGAGCATTGATTCATGCTTAATGTTATTTAAGCTATACAACAATTTTATATAATTATCCTTATTTATGTATCCCTAATATGTTTCCTAATCTGTTTCGACATGTAGATCAGCGACATCCTACCTTTCATGGTCGAACTATGAAGTCAATGAATATACTATTATTAATAATGATAAAACTAATAATTCAATTTTATATAATGATATCCATTCTTATTTAAGTCTTATTAAAATCTATATAATATTAACAATTCTTATTTATGTATCTCTAATATGTTGGCGCTAGTGTCGATGTATATTTATAATATGGTGGCGCTAATATCAATGTTCCGGTTGTGTTGTAGTCTCGTCTCTTGAATGTGATGCAGCGGCACCGGAGGTGGGTGCTAACACCGGTGAAGCTGTTAAGACCTTGCTTGGTCAATAGCGTAGTCAGTTCGAAAAAAAAACCATTCTAATATAAATACTAATCCACTTATAAAAACGTATGAAAATCATGACAAACAAAATAGACGGGGGAAAGCAGACGAACGATGAATAATTGGTTTCCATTACAGACACATTTTATTGAAATTGTAGTTTAATTGCAATTTGAAATGTTATATAATTATAAGTGGAATTATTTATTATTATTCTATTTCGAATATCAACCGTACATATATTAAATACTGTTTGTTTTTGGGTTTCCGTGCATAAATCTAACCTAAGCGTTTTCACTGGCATACATAATTTGTTGAATTATGATTATGTAATAAGCCTAATCTTATTTAATACTACAACTAGCTACGTCCCACGGATTTGTCCGCTTTAAATTTATCCCTACTTCATTCTCGATTAACTTAGTCTTTGGCAAACACTTTTATAATCTTAGTCAAAAAATCATAGTGTAATGTTATAAACAAGAAAGTTTATAAGGATGGATGGATGGATATAAGGATGGAAAAAAGGAAGAAAAACATCACCGGTTGTTACGACTATCGGTTTTTACCAGTGATGTACAAAAACCCAAGATGCACACTTAACTTCTCACAACCGGTACACAAAAATGGGTGCATATTTTTGAATTATGCACTCATTTCAAATAGTCTCGCTTCGCTTGCGTCCTTGTAAAAACAGCTTTAAACTGTTCAGATAAGATTGAGTTTGTAAAATCATAAGTGTTAATGTCTACGTCCGGTACCGTGACACCCCCGAGAGGCGAGACTACAACGCCACCCGGGGAACCACTATTGACCTGCGATACCGCGCTATTGACTCTATCGGGGTGTTACTACTGACCTCGAACGCTATTGGTGGAAGTTATCGGCTGTTCATTATTCATTCCGGTGTGAGACTACATCGGTGGCATATAAAGGGCAAGATGTCGCTGATCTGGGCGCACTCCTATGTGGAAGTTATTGTAAGGCGAAGCTCTGGCCAAATGAATAGTGACAGTATCAACGAAGTGTTTATTGGCGATCCTGACTGCATCGACCCTATACGTGATTAGTGTAACATAAGTTAATACGAGTAGTCCTTTCGATGTTGTTATAACAGATATTGACTGTATTTGAAAACGATAAAAACGCAGACGAAGTTACGTGTGACTACTAGTAAGCTATAAAATAGAAATGTATTTTTGTAAGTCTGACTGATAGTTCCAGAGATTATCGTGTTCAAATACATACAAAAGTAAATACACGTTGGTACACATATCTGCTTCACTAATTGGTATATACATTAGGGTGGTTCATTTCCGCAAAAAAAATTTTTTTTTTCGTTGCTCATGCAAAATATTAATCAAAAAAAAATCTCACCAAGTTTGAGCTCTTAATATTAATTTTAAGTACTTACAATTTAAATTTAAAGTTTTACCATTCAAAATGCATCTAAAAAAAATCTTACATTTTCTAGTATAAAAATGGCTGTAAATTCATTAAACATTGGTCGGATAAATTTTTTTTTATGAGTCAATGCTTTTTTCTTCCTACTTTTGGCGGTTTACTCGAAAAATTAAGAGAAAATATTTTTTTTCAAAAACTTTACTTTGACGACTCCTACTGGTGGACCAGGGCGAGTTACACAAAAAAACATAAAGACTATTTTGAAGAGCGTGAAATTCCTTACAAGTTCCATCAAACCGATTTGCAATATTGTAAAAGCCGGATAAGCATGAGAAATTTGAAAAAAAAAAGATTTTTTACATGCCTTTTGAATGGTAAAACTTTAAATTTAAATTGTAAGTACTTAAAATTAATATTAAGACCTCAAACTTGGTGAGAATATTTTTTTGTATATGTAGATTAATATTTTGCATGAGCAACGAAAAAAAAATGTTTGCGGAAATGAACCACCCTAATATACATATTATTAACTTGGCTAGTTTCGCCTAGTAAGGTTATATTGTTAAATCCAAGACAAAAACTCAAGATGTGGTTCGGCCGCTTTGGCATCCTTGAATTATAGTTGCCAAACGCCTGAGCGCTATAAGCGCTTGCCCCAATAGGTCGGTGAAGTTGTGAAGAAACATCAGGGCAATACCGTATAGTTCGTAAAAAACCGTCTAAAACAAACAAAACATTCTTTTGTGTTTCACAGTATTAATCTATTTAATAATAGATGAAAACCAAACCACCTTATTCCTTATACCACCTTTTCTCATGTGTTTGTCAACCGATTTTCTTAATTTTTATTTTGATGCATTTAAGGATCCTTTGAGGAAAAAAAATTATAAACAGATATTTTCCTTAGCATCTTAAGCTTTTCGTTATCTCTATCCATGCTTCACAGTCTTTGGCAAAAATAATAACTTAAAAATGAATGACTTATAGTGAAAGTTCAGTCATTGTATTATAATTGCATACATTAAAACGTTAAATACCGCAGAATGTAGTTCCTACTAGTACAGATTTTTTCTATATCCGTGTTGAAATTATTACATATAATATAGTTAAATATTTTAAACATAACGAGCGCAGAATGTACTTTGCATTTATTGAAACCGGTTATCGAGTTACGAGTTCAATTAAGTGACCTTAAGGCTGCAGATTCACATCGTTGGATGATGCTATCAGAGAATGTGTAATAACACATTATCTATTTCGTAAATACCAATGTATTACAATAATTGTCAATACTCAAAACGTACAAAAAACAATAAAAATTTCTAATACGTTTTCAACATATTTTCATACACTTGATACTTCAAATATACTTATACATATGGCAAGCCAAAATTCATAGCATATAAAAATATTAGATATAAAAATACACTCTCATATTTCAAAAAAGTAAAATAACGAACCGCTAATAATTACTGAACAAAAAACGCGACCACAACTAGTTTTGGATACAGATATGGAATAGGTTATCTATTTCATCAAGATATTTTAAGTTTTTATTATAAAGTTTTTAAATAACACACGATTCGACTACATTTTTCCGGTTTAACATCATTGTAAGGACGAATATCAAGATTAGAAAGATGACGTTTCCAATATTTTAAATAATATTTTACGTTCGATTGCAAAATCAAATTTCATAGTTTGAAAGCGAGATCAATTTTATAAGCATCTTTCTCCTCAATTCCAACCTTCTGACAGGATAATTGTTATAATTTTTATAACAGTAAAATATTTTATCTTATTTCACTTTGAGTCTTAGAATGATGCTTAAGAATGTTAAAAATACCACCGGTTCGGAAAACAATCCGGTTACCATCCGTCGGAGAACCGGCAAGAAACTCGATCTGGTTTAAGAATAGTTTAGACCAGGGGTGCTCAAAGGTAGAAAAAAATACCGATATAATTTCACAGATTTTGATTTAGTAGGTGGATAACTAAAGCAACATGTAATAAACAAACAATTAAAATTCACTGATGCATAAATGGGCCAGAATAACCTCTTCATCACTTTCTTTTATCGTTTTAGCGGGAGTTACCTACACCAACCTAGATGTGAACCACCTCCGAATGACTCACAACTATAGCGATGATTGCTGATTCCGAAGTTGAATTTGAAGAATGTTGAGGTTTTCTTGCAATAAAAGGCTTGTTACTAGTAGAGCAGCGAAGGATGTGCTCGTATTGCCGACTCGTACAAAAAAGGCTAACTATTCACTACTAGTACTAACGATGACTATCTATCTATTACGCGGTTACTATCTATGACAACTGCTTCTCTATGCCGCCCGCGCCTGAATATCCACGTTCTGGGCCTTGCCTATACGGCACCGGGGTCGCTCGCCCGACGCTGGTGGTGCTCCACCAATCAGAGCACTTAATAAAACCATGCGCACAGCGTCAGGGTTCGGCGAAACAGGGCGGGACGGGAGCACGACACGTTTCCTTCGCTCTCTCTTTATTTCATAAAATATTTTACAATTATTCTTACAGCTAACATCTTATAATACTTTAAACTATATCTAAAAATTACAAGAATAACGTTAGAAATAATACAATTATACTATTCTAACTATCAAACTATACTATAAATTTATGCACTGTTTCTAGGCAAAACACTATAATACTACACACAATTAATATACACTACTATCTAACACAAATCACTTTAAATAAGCTTTTGTAGATGGAGAACTCCAGCGTTCGCGTATGTTGTTCCCAATAACTGTTCGTGGAACCATTACTGTTTTGTAGGCCGGTGTAGAATTTCTTTGTTGGCTATAGCGGCTACTTGTAGCTTACCCTCCGTTCTCAGGTAGTTGGCCACAACCGTAGATCCCAGTAACGGATCCCTTGCGTGCATTCCGTTGATTGATAAAACAAGGTCTCTAAATCCAATCTCACCACGTGCGCGCTGCTCCCGCCGGTGTTGTAGCCTCAGCGAGTGATATCTGACTTGCAAATTTAAACTTGTCCGCTAACCGATGATTCACACGATATGCCTTGCTTCATCCTGATTATTGCAGTTTTCAGGTAGTTCACACGATGATATGTTTTACTATAAGAGCTGTTTTATCCTTGGCGCTGGTTGCTGAATAAGTAGTCGACTATGGCTTCGTTAAATATGACAAGGTGTGTTCACGTGTAAAGTTATGTGCAATCTCCACACATGTCAATTTCCGGACGTCGTCTATAACATGTACGCTGTCTGGGTTATAGCACCGCTTGACAAACAGCATGACGACGTCGTTTCTTGTAGGACCGCAGGATTTTTACACAGTTCAGCAGCGTATATTCGACATCGAGAGAATATGAGGCCTCTCGCGATTTCCAAGAGTATCGCCTCGGCGACTTTTTAAGTTTTCGCTGCTGTTCACAGTTCATGTAGACGCAGGTGACGGTCTCGACCGACATTTAGGTTTGCGCTGCATCGACTTTAAAACTTTATCTATTATCGTCAGTGGTTTTAGCGCAAGCTTCACTGTTAAGACATCTGTATCACTACTAGTTGTTGTTGTTGTTTTCTTCCTCATGGATTGTTTACAATAAATTCGCTTGCTATCGAATGAGGTGCTATGAGTTATCTCCGATCCACAATCGTTTGTATGTTTGATGCATTCCAGTTTCGTGAACCGATGTTCAGTAGTCACGTGCTCGACAAGCTTTGCGTCATTTTCATGTGACGTTTCTTTAACACCTCCCGCCGGTAATCGATGCATTTTCTGTTCTAATATTGTTTCTTCAGGTCAGTTTTGTTGCCCGTTATGGCTTGTATACAGAAACGTTCCGTCGACTCTGTAACTTTTATTGCTAGCAGTTGTATGCGAGCTTTTGCGAGCTCTTTTCTTCTTCTCGAAGATGTGCCCGACGGCCGTGATATCCTCACGATTTTGGCGGTGTGTGTAGCTGAATCTTCATCGTTGTGCGGTCTCGATACGTCCACGGTGCCCTCCGTTGGAGCTGTGTTGGCCTCGATCGTTCCCGTCGATGAGTATGTACAGCTAGTAGCGCCTGTGTCGTCTGCGGTTTGATAGTGAAATTAATCGCAAACTATATGCGATGGCTTGATAAAACCGAACGTTGCAGTTGAAGAAGATTGAGTTTTTTGAACCGACAAAAGCTTTGTTATTAGTAGAGAAGCCAAGGATGTGCTCGTATTGCCGACTCGTTCAAAACAGACTAT
Organism: Antheraea pernyi; assembly: GCA_015888305.1. Lineage (NCBI taxonomy): Eukaryota > Metazoa > Arthropoda > Insecta > Lepidoptera > Saturniidae > Antheraea > Antheraea pernyi. The sequence continues at coordinate 236,500 of MU158829.1, read as the reverse complement.
TAAATTACTAGTACTATTGACGATGACTATCAGATTACTCTATTACGCGGTTACTATTACTATGACGACTGTTTCTCTATGCCGCCCGCGCCTGAATGCCCACGTTCCGGGCCTTGCCAATACGGCACCAGGGTCGCTCGCCCGAAGCGTCAGGGGCAGCGTCAGGGTTCGGCGAAACAGGGCGGGACGGGGGCACTACACGTTTCCTTCACTCTCTCTGTGTTTCATAAAATATTTTACAATTATTCTTACAGTTAACATCTTATAATACTTTAAACTATATCTAAAAATTACATGAATAACGTTAGAAATAATACAATTATACTATTTTAACTATCAAACTATACTATAAATCTATGCACTATTTCTAGACTAAACACTATACTACACACAATTAATATACACTACTATCTAACACAAATCACTTTAAATTGTCGCGAACACTAGACGACACTCCTGCATCACACATACTTGCAGCCTTTCAGGGTATAGATCGATCCTAGTCTAACAATATTGAGGATCGCCAGCAGTCATGTTTGAGCGCCCCTGGTTTCTTATAACATATCACTCGGGGCGGGTCACTTGTTCCATAACTTCATCGTTATAATCCATTCAACTATCAGTTTAAAGTTGTATATAGAACCAATTAACATTGCAGTAACATCATAAACAAGCTGAGAAAAAAGAAACAATGAAGATCAACATACAACTCGCGATAGCTGCGTGTTTCTTCGGAGTTTTTGTTGTTTGGATAACTGGTTCTGCAGGTATTACCTCAGTTTAAGATATTTAATGACGTTTATTATGTTTCTGTTTACACACACATTTGAAGTTCATTACACTCTGGTGGATAGAGACTTATACTTGTTATAAAATTCAACATCTCTTTCGACCTGTTTGTTCGCTAGTATTCTTTTTTAAATGCTATTATTAGCTTCACCTATTATGCGCCTTCACTTCGTCCATAATCTTCATCCTATCTGTTTTGAATCCAATTAACATGTGAGTTTTTATCTCTTGTTCTATAATCTTCTATAAAAAAAATATATATTGCAAGTTGCATATCTTTCTAAACAGATTCGTCTTATTAACTCGCAAACTAAAGCAATTCAGTACTGATTTCTCTAGCAGCAATTTTCAATCTTAAACTTTTATTCTTTCATCCATACATAATTATTTTATTTTGTTTTCTTTTAATCAGGCTTATATATAAGTAGCTGTACACACAGCTCCGAATGCGTTTTTTTTAATCGTATTAAAGAATTATAAAATTGTGAGATTATGTACAATTACAGAAATGCTCTTTAAATACAATTGTAAGTACGACGCGCACGCCACTAAAAATAACATGTAACGCATACATTAGATATATAAATACAAACAGCGTGCCAAATGAGGTTTGTCATCAGCAACATATTTGGAACCTTAACCCACAATATAACTACCTCAGTGCTCACTTACACTTACACATAAGGAACTAAAGAAACAATTACTTAAAATAAAATATTATTATAAAGATTTACAAAGACTTCGTGGCTATACAAAAAATAAACGGGTGTCTGTTCCGCAAGAAATTGTATTATGGAATTCTTTACGTAATACGTTCATAATCTAAGATCTTATTAGGAAGATCTCTATTTCATTAATGTTATTAATAATTATAATGTCGAATTGTAAACAATAAGCTGATAATTATTTCTCTTATTAAAAATAAAGAATGAGTTGAAATCTTGCAAAATTTCATGCAGACAAAGAAGCGGGTAACAGCTAGTCTAAAATAGAATAACCTCAATTACTTTTTATAAAGTTCGCTATCTACCAGTGAAAGTTCCGTGAAAATTGGTCTAACCATGGTGGTGATAGCACAGCAGGCGAAGCCACGGTTAACAGCTAGTCTAAATTAAAATAAATTAAATTATTTTTCATAAGGTCCGCTATCTGTTAGTAAAAGTCCCCTGAAAATCGGTCTAACTGTTTTGGAGAAAGCACTGTGGGTGAAGCCACGGTTAACAGCTAGTATAAACTAAAATTACTTTAATTACATTTTATAAAGTCAGATATCTGTCAATAAAAAATCCGTGAAGACCGGTCTAACCATTTCGGAGATAGCACTGCATGCGAAGCCACGGCTAACAGCTAGTCTAAATTAATATAGACTACATTACTTACTATGATGTCCGCTATCTGCTGGTAAAAGTTTCGTTAAAATCGGTCCAACCGATTTGGAGATAGCATTGCAGACGAAGCCACGGTTAATAGCTACTCTAATTTAGAGTAGCCTAAGTAACCCGCTGTAATTACAGCTATCTGTCAGTAATATTTCCGTCAAATTCGATCCAGCCGTTTCGGAGATTACTCGGAATAAACAGACAGACCGAAAAAAATTTTAAAAATTGCATTTTTGTTATCAAAAGCGTGTACACTTTCGTATTCACTGAGTAAAAAAGTATTATTTTGATATTACATACAGACACTTCATTTTTATTATACGTATAGAATAGATTAGCTAGTGGTCCTATAAATTATGTCCAATACTTTGGCAATATTCTAAACACTTTTAGATCTCCACTCTAAATATTAGTGGTAATCGCTACACATTTATCAATGACTTTTATCAACAACATTAAAGCGTTAAATACCTTAGCTCATTTATTTTTTAATGAATATCTCAATGTTTGTAAATGCCTATCTAAATATCTAATTGGATGTATGTTTTATTTTTCCTATAATACTTCCTTTATTGTACATTGAAACGTCATATTCAACTATTTTTAATTCATTTATTTCTCCTACGTGCCATGACTTGCATTGGGTTGCAGCCGAAAGTCAGCGCTGAATTCTTTTTATTACACTTTAGCATGTACTGAGCTGGACACCTTTTTATATTGTCAAGATGTGCAAACTTTTTATCTACTATTATATAATGCATTACGAATAAAGGGTTTCTTTATTTCTGATCAATATGACCTTATTCAAGGTTTAGAATTTTTTAGCCACATTATCATTTAATATATAGTGTTAATGTCTACGTCTGGTACCGTGACACACCCGAGAGGCGAGACTACAACGCCACCCGGGGAACCACTATTGACCTGCGATACCGCGCTATTGACTTTATCGGGGGTGTTACTAATGACCTCTAACGCAATTGATCGGCTATTCATTATTCACCTCGGTGTGAGACTACATTGGTGGGAGTTCAGCATATAAAGGGCAAGATGTCGCCGATCTGCACGCACTCCTATGTGGAGGTTACTGTAAGGCGAAGCTCTGCCCGGATAAATAGTTACAGTATCTTCAGAGTGTGTATTGGTTTTCCTGTCTGACTGGCTGATTAAACGTATTGTGTAACAATTGTTTGGTTGTGGTCAAATTCTTGTCTGTAACAGTCGGAAAAAAATACTAAACAAAATTAAGCAATAAGATTATTGACCTTTTAAAAATAATGAAAAACCAGTTAAGTAGATCTTGTATGCTAATTTGAATATATTACTATAGCTTATTTCTGTTTAATTTCATTTTGAATTGAATAAATATAAGCGATATTCGATTAATGTACACAATACTGCCCTTACCGATTTTACGTGCTGTACAATATCATTACATATTGTCTGTCATTACGTAACATAAGCATACCTTTATTCGTCCTTTGTAACTTTGTGCAATTGCAAAATCATACATTAGTCGATAATTCTGTGTCCATGCCCCTTTTTAATACTTTCACCATAACAAGAAAATGTAACCCAAAATAAAACTGACTTAAGCCCTCGGTTGATTTTTTAAAATCCAGATGTTATTAAGGCGGGTCCTGTTTTTAAATATACATACCCAATTTTTTTAAATTTTAATTGAACATTATATAATTTGATATTGTTCAAGTTTTTCAAATATTATAATAAATACGGAATTTTTTTTTTGGTATTGTTATTATTACATATACTGCCAAAAGTCTGTTCACCAGCGCCTAATGTGCACATTCGTTTGTATGGATTTTAAACCCTTATAGAAAGCTATAGTCTGTTATACTGTCGTAGTCCGGTGAAGCTGTAAAGACCCTGCAGGGTCAATAGCGTAGTCAGTTCGAGAAAAAAAAACTGTTATACTGTCCAAAGAAACAGTCTAGGGCTTAAAAAATATATTTAAAAAAGTCATCAGAATGTCTTCACCAAAGCAATATCTCAAATAAAATCAAAATATCCTTTATTCAATTTAGGCCCTGAGAAGGCGCCTATGAACGTCAATGCTACCACCGGTTCGGAAAACAACCCAGTAATCGAGAAGAACCGGCAAGAAACGATCTGGTTTATCTTAAATTCAATCACGATACTTTTTCTATTCCAATTTCGTGTAATTTGAAAATCTACGATTCAATGCTAATCAAATTAAATCGGGAACCCCTTAAAAATAAAATTTCAGTAAAAAAAATTCAAATCGATTTACAAATAACGAAGTTCTGAGGTATCCAACATAAAAAAAAAACATCCGAATTGAAAACATTCTCCTTTTTTAAGTAGATAAAATAAACACATAACATCTACTGATAATTAATAAATTACATATAAATATAAATATTAAAGAACAATGATGAACATCATAGAATAGATTGTTATATTAGATAAACGGTACGTAGCAAAAGACTTAAGTAATTAACCGTGAGTCCGAAAAAAAAACGAATTGACTATTTTTTTTTTACTGTACACTATTGGCTTAATCGGTCTTCACAGCTTCACCGGACTAATGAGGCGAGCACTTATGGCGCTCAGCCGCTTGGCAACAAGCTCAAGGATACAAAAGTGGCCGAACCTAGGCTTGGGTTGTTGCCTTCAACAAAGTTCGAAAAATGAGGAAAAAAAAATAAAACCCTTCTAATATATATGTACATATCTCTGTGTGTGCCCGTATGTGGGGATGATGATTACTGTGGGTGTTAAGTTAGTGGGTTTCATTCTGCTATTATTGTGCTAGTGGCGTGCTCAAGGGCTCCACTCAGGAGGATCGAACCTAGGCTTGAGCCGCTGCCGAGGGAGGGCGAAAACGAAACGAAACAAGCAGTCCTCAAGTCAATGACAATTTATTATAGATTAATCTTAAATAGTAACATGGTCATCTTTAAAGTTATAGGTAACTTATCAAATGTATTAATATCTGTTACTCGATGAAAGAAAAATATTAATTTACCAAAAACTTTTAATGTACATTGCCCCTACATTAATAAAAAAAAAAGTTCTTTCCTTACACAAAGCACAAATTTCAATATAAAATTTGAAACCTGTCTGAAAAATCTTATTTTTATTGGCTAAACTAGGAAATGTTTCTTTTAAAAGCATATGCAAATGTTAATAACCCTCATAAATGTAACCAACAATATTCTGTTTCCAGGTGTTTTTATCCCGAATCTCTCAGAATCCTGCTATAGATGTCTGTGTCACGTCTCCACAAAATGCGATATGGCTAACGATTGCAAAGGAGGGTATTGCGGACCCTTCAACATATCTAAAGTATACTGGGTGGATGCTGGAAAAGTGGTACTTCCCGATGATGACGTTGAGCGATATAATGGTAAACATTAAGTATTTTATTGCAATATATTTTATTACGGCTATGGATCTCCCATAACAAAACGTTAATGAAAATTTGACAGAGAAGAATTCGGCTTTTAAGGACGCGCTCTCAATTTTGGCATCGAGTCCTATTAGATACGCACAGCTCATGCACACAGACACGACAACTGATAACCGGGGGATTATAGCGCACTTTAAACGACTTTGATACTTTTATAAAACATATTACAATATTTTCTTATTATTGATGTTCTACTTTTTGTTATATTAAATGCTCATCATCATCATCTTCTTACCCTTATACCACCTAAGTAGGGTCGGCACAACATGTTTTCCTTTTCCACGCTCGCCTATCAGAGGTCATCTCAGTCATCACAACTTTTACACACATCATTTTTCACACAATCCATCCATCCTTTTTTCGGTCTTCCTCTACTCTTATATCTATAGACCGTCATACTCAAAACTTCTAGTTACATGGTCTTCATCTCTCCTCATAACATGCCTATACCATGCTAACCTATTACACCTTAACTTCTCTGTTACTGGTGCTATTTTCAAACTTCTTCTGATTTATTCATTCCTAATCTTATCCATTCTAATTACACCACATATCCACCTTAACATTCGCATCGCTGCCGCATATAGTTTTCTCTCATCCGTCTCTCTCGTCGCCCAGCACTCAGATGCGTACAACATTTCACAACTGATAACCGGGGGATTATAGCGCACTTTAAACGACTTTGATACTTTTATAAAACATATTACAATATTTTCTTATTATTGATGTTCTACTTTTTGTTATATGTGATGCTATAGTACCAAAATAAATTATAGTTTATAAAGGTCATACTGCGTCAACAACAATATAACTACCTAAAATACAAAGGTTATTCAAGATGATTTCAAGAAAAATATGCCGTCTTGCTCATAACAGTGTATCTACGAAAAATTCTAGATATCACGGTCTGCAAGAAAATGAAGAATAAGTATTAATAAGTGCCTGTTGCTGTCGCACAATGCCTGAACTATCAAATAGAGGTCGTGAGATACAACAGCAACTCGGACTGAAATATACGAAATTATGACTTAGTATTCCTCCGTTTTCTCCGCCAAACGTTAACCGATTGCAAATTCTTTTTCAAAAACTACTTATAAGATGAAATTTAACTATCGTTTTTACTTTATTTTTTATATTTTTAGCTATCTTTAAATATCTTAGCAAAAATAATAATAGTAACGTTTAACCTCATTCAGCCGATTAAGCAACAAACAACTGAACACAGCTATATACCACACACGATACGAATGGCTCCGCACGAGAATGACTCACGCTCCCATTTCTCTATGCCCTTCACAGGCCAGCTCCTCCAACATGTCGGGATATGTCAAGTCCAGTCGTGTCCACCAAAAACAATCAAATACAACATTACCACGGACTATTTGTTTTTCGCACCGTAGATATTACTTGCTCAACAGTCTGAGTGAGAATCCCCGAATGCCTTTTTTTCTCGAACTGACTACTCTATTGACCTGGGAAAGTCTTTACAACTTCACCGGACTACATCCCTGAATGCCGTGACTGACTCGCCTTTTATAGCATTCACCCAATGCACGAACGGCCGATAACTTTGACGAATATCGTGTCAGGTCATTAGTGACACCCCTGATGTAGTCAATAGTATGGAGAGTACTAACGACATATTACAAATTTGTTTCCTCTTTGCTTGACAACGGATATATAATTGGCCAATTTTAGTACTTTTATAAGAGTCCTAGGTATTATAATGTTTTACTTATGAAAAAAATCAAAATAGGAACATGGCAGGGATAAATATAGATTGCATGATTTATCAATATTTAGTGTACGTCCAGAGTGGACGCTATAATCGAGCGTCGACTGTAGCGTCGCGTCCGGCGTTCGTTTCAAACGTATGCATTAATACGTGAGTGTCCTGAGTGGCGCGTGAGCGTCGCTCTTGGACGATGGACGCACCGCCGAACGCAGATGCACTCAGGCTGTACACTTACTCTTATATATTTATCAATCTATCTATTTATCAATTTATCAATATTCCATTACCTAGGAATACTTTTGTATAGAATAAACGTCACCCGTTTCCTCTTAAATTAAAAGTTAAACCTTTACATTACTAATTACTTATAATAGTTATTTTGTATTTTAGGATGGAAGGACTGCGCCCGAAGCTATCACTGTGCGAAGAAGATCATAGAGGGATATCTGCAGAAATTTGGACAAGTAACGTTTAAAATAACTTTAAATTAATATAAATTCGTCATCAGTTTAAAATATTAATGTGGTACAAGACAAGATATTTGCAAGAATAATCGCATTACAATTTATTCCGTCTCGCTTGCTATTCGTTTTAGTGCTGTTTTGATTGCTCCATATAAAAAATTACATAGAATATCTTATGCAGAAGGACAATTGTGTACTGAATTTATATTTACATCGCTAGGTGCGGGCAGCTACCCCCCCCCCCCCCCTTGATATGGGTATCAAGCCATGGTAAGCACTAGATTGTAGTGCTTCCGAAATGAAAAGTAAAAGGTGTTAAACAACGTACCATTTAATAACGTAATAATTGATCAAATAATTCGACAGTGAATTTACTAAAGGCAGCAGTTATGTGTATAATCCAGTACATAATCTCAGTAACGGCAATTTGCTATCCAATATCATAAAACTCCAGCGCCAACCGGATAGTTAGGATGCGGTAGCAGTTCTTTTACCAACTAACACTGAAATGTTTAAAAATTCATGAATTATTTTGGTAGTCATTTTTCTTTACCTAAAGTCCGGGATACACTAAGGGACAACATGTTCCGCAACGTGTCCCTCCGTTTGTCCTCTAGTATATCCGAGGCTTTAAAGTGACCCTTTCATATTCCAGGACTGCAATGACGACGGTGTTACGAATTGTTTCGACTACATGATGGTAAACGGTAATGGAGGGTACGGATGCCATGCGCCTCTAAACCGATCAGAAAACGGAAGAAAATGGCTTGCAAGATACGAAGAATGTCGACTGGAATATTAAATCTGTAACCTTACTGTAACACTTATATATTTGTCATATTTAATTATATGTATAGAAATTATATCTGCATTGTAATTTAGTACTTTGTTTTATAATAATAAAATTAATATTATAAAACTTTCTGCCACGTCTGTCTGTTCGCTATAAACTAAATTCTACTGAACGGATTTTTATGCAGCTTTTATCAATAGATAAGGTGATCCATGAGGAAGGTTTAGGTATATAATTTGTCAAGGTTTTTCTGTTTATCATCAGGGCGGGACAACATCTGTCGGGTGCGCTTGAATGACTAAACTGAATGAATCACTTTATTTCCTGATGAAAACCACATGAAAATCCGATTAGTAGTTTTCGAGTTTATCGCAAACAGACAGGCAGACATGCCAGCGGACTTTGTTTTATAATATGTAATGATACAAATCACCAGTAATTGTTATCCTACGTTGCAGACCAGTCCTCAGACAGGCAATTTATCAATGCCAATTCCAATAATAATAGGTCTTTCATAGGTTTACCTATGAAATTGCCGTTCTGCAGTACTGGCCATTTGAAATCAAAATAATTTTTGTTTGGCTAAGAATTCTAATTTCAAATTAATTTTATTTTTAAAACATGGAATTCTTTTTCCAAAAGTAGTCATTTGTTTATTAATAAACTTTGTGAAATTGTAGGGGGTAATCTCAGGAACTACAGGTCCGATTTGAAAAATTCTTTCAGTGTTATATAGCTAATTTATCGAGAACCGTTATAGGCTATATACCATCACGCTAAGACCAATAGGAGCGGAGCACCAATGAAGAATATTTCAAAATCGGGGATTTTTTCCTCTAAAGAGCTTCCGCTGCGTGTTAGGGTTAGCCCAAACTAACGATTCCACCCGAACGAAGTCGCGGACAGAGGCTAGTAACGTATAAAGCGTGACGCGAATTTTTGCCTTAGTTTCACTTCAAAAACATTATCGATGCTCTCTTATTGGCTCGAAATAACGCCGTGCAAGTAGCGGTGCTCGGATGAAATATAACGCTGGATGTCGCGTTTATAACGTGTCACGGACGTTGGAACACGACCCGTTTAGTGCTGAACTGTGCTCTTTATCGATATTAATTAAATGTATATATATAATAAAAATGAAGTGTCTGTATGTACTATCAAAATATATTTTTTTTACTGATTGCGTATTAAAGTATACATGCTACTAATAATAATGCAACACTTCAAGGGAATGAATAGTGAATTTTATCAAATTAGTAAAAAGCTTGACAAATGGGTGCCCCACAAACTCAATGATTGCCAGTGCGAAGTACGTGTCAAGACGTGCCTTGCACCGCTCAACAGACACACAAATGAAGGAATTTTGAACCGCATTATTACCTGCGATGAAAAATGGATTCTGATTGATAACCGCAAGCGCTCAGCAAGTCGGTTGGATCCTGGTTCAGTACCTAAACAATGCTCTAAACGAAAATTTACCCCTAGAACAGTGATGGTCACTGTTTGCTGGTCTAGCGCTGGTGTGATTCATCACAGCTTCTTACCGAACGGGGTGAGCATTATTGCAGATGTGTACTGTGAAGTATTGAACACAATGATGGAGAAGCTGGCACATCTCCAACCAGCATTGGTCAATCGCTCGTCTCCGCTGCTCCTGCACGACTTCATACTGCACAGCAGATGGTCTCCAAGTTGCAAGAACTGGCGTTGGAAGTTCTCCGTCATCCGCCCTACTCACCAAACCTACCGACTACTACTTTTTCCAGAAATTGGATAACTCCTTGGCGAGAAAAAAATTAAATACCCGACAGGCAGTACAAAATGCCTTTGAAGAATTTGTTGCCTCCCGTCCAGCTGATTTCTTTAAGAAGGGCATCAATAAACTGCCACTGCGTTGGCAAAGATGCATTGATTGCATGGTGATTACTAAAATTGCTTGAATTACTTTTTATAAGATCAACAGACAGACAGACCGACAAAAATTTTAAAAATTGCATTTTTGTTATCAGAAGCGTGTATACTTTCATACCCAATCAGTCAAAAATTTTTATTTTGATATTACATACAGACACTTCATTTTTATTATATGTATAGATTAGCTTAAGGACAGCTAAATATGGATAAGCTTCAGAAAGTTCTTTAAAATAAATTATAATAAAATAATTAACAGATAATTATGATTATATATTTCAAATTTTAACAAGGCAGACACATCGTTAGATCGTGTTTTTAATCTAATTAGTAATTTTAGCGTAAAAAAAAACGTTATACTTGGTTTAAGGTGACACGTGGAAAATAAATTGATGCCGTCAACAAATGGGGCAGATGATAAACTGTCAGCGGCCGGCCAGAGGAATGTGGTATACCTAACTCGTTGACCTACGCGCGTGTGAGAGTTAACGTTGTTTCGTCTCCTTTTCTAAATATTTTACGAGAAAACAAGCGAATAATTTGCATATATTATAATAGGTTTACTTTTTCAATTAACATAACATTATTTTTTAATAGATCGTTAACGATACCTTTTGTATAAACAAATAAAATTGAAAATGTATTCAGCATCACGAATTAGATTGTTTTCAAATTTGATTACAGTTTTAAGAGAATCGACTTTGAACATATATATGTGTTAAAAAGATGTACCCGATCGAGTTCCTTGCCGGTTCTTCTCGATCAATTAACACCAGATGACCACACAGTACCTTGTGAGAGGTCAACATAATTTATGAAATATCCCAACTGCACATAGTCAATTAACACCAGATGTGAGAGGTCAACATAATTTATGAAATATCCCAACTGACACCAGTTCCATGACCACATAGTCAATTAACAGGTCAACATAATTTATGAAATATCCCAACTGACACCAGTAGACCAGAGTGTTCCATGACCACATAGTGTTATCGTGGAGAATCCCTTGTGTTTTATGAGATAAAAAGTATCCTAGATGTAACCTTGTAATATTGGTTATTACTGTGCCAAATTTCGTCTAAATTGGTTCAGTACTTTCAGAGTAATACGTGTTTAAAGGGACAGATAAACAGGCAGATCCTGGAGAATACCTTGCGTTTTATGAGATAAAAAGTATCCTAGATGTAACCTTGTAATATTAGTTATTACTGTGCCAAATTTCGTCTAAATTGGTTCAGTACTTTCAGTGTAATACGTGTTTGAAGGGACAGACAAACAGGCAGATCCTGGAGAATCCCTTGCGTTTTATGAGAAAAAAAATATCCTAAATATATAGCAGACAGATTAGCTAAAAAATTAAGCTATATTTCCATATGCTACTTCAAAAAAAAAAAACAAAAAAAATGATCACCGTGTTTCGAACCGTCGGCTCCGTCGAAGCATATAAAGCCCAGTACGTTACAACTGAGCTACTGAGCACGTATGAAACATTTATGTAGACGAAACAGTCACTTATGTTGTTACATTTATTTCATTGTATAGAAAAATGTTTGCTAAACAAAGGTGACAAGATTTACTTATTTATCTATACTATAATAAAACTGTAACAAAGCCAAATCTGTACATTAACCCAACGTTATACGACTATACGTCAAAAGTGAAAACTTTAAAAAATACAATAAAGTTCATATATGTTTATCTATGTTAATATATAAATAAAATAATATTTAAATACACAAAATACAATATTTGAAATACTACACAGATTATAAAAAACAATATTTTATTATGAAATGAGCAATAATAAAGATGCAATTATTGCAACGGTGCGTATTTTTTTCAGACAGGAAACGTTGATGACGAATGGAACCAAGTATACACGATTTAATGCGTTGCCGACATTGATATACAAAAACCCAAAACTAAACGTCTCACAGCCGGCACACAAAAATGAGTGCATTATTATGGCTTATGCATTCATTCCAAATAGTGTCGCGTCGGTTGCATCCTTGTAAAAACAACTTTAAATCATTAAGGTAAGGTTGAATTTGCAAAATCATAAGTTTATCACATAACTATAACCATGCTACAAAAAAGGGAAAGTAATTTGGTTCCAACTGGGGTCCATAGACCCCTCAAATTATTTTTTTACGTTACCGCCAATATATGTAGGTTAGTTTTTATCTTAATTGAACCCCGTAAATGACGCTACGAACGGGTTCTAGGCTTATTTTAAAAGATTTCTCACATACCATCTAGGTACATGTTTGATTGAGCCCCTTGATAGTTTGGATTTACAATTGGAAACGGTAGGTGGGACTGCAATCGGATTTTAGTTTTAAAAATACAATTGAACCCAGTGATAACCATTTTGGTGCAGACGAAGTTGCACGGGTCAGCTAGTAAAATATATAAGATGAAAACATGCCATGTATATCAACAGTCGATTTATAAAATTGTTAAAGTTCATCATCGTTCCATTGATTACCATTAAAATTGTCATATAACATACCTAGGTGTTTTCGTCATAGAGTAGGTTTTTATGTTATGGATACTAGAAGGCGTTGCAGTACTGTACCAATACCGTTAAACTGATCGCCATGAATGAAACGCATGCAAAGCCACGGGTAAAGCAAGTATGAAACAAAAATGTCTGGCAATAGTAATACAATGTTTTAATAGCACATCAAATTTAGTGACAAAAACATGCTAAAATTATTTAAAAATCAATATTTTTGTCTATAAAGGTGCGATATGCACAATTAAACGCAACGTTTACCGGCAGCCAGGTAGCCCGCATGCTATGTAGAAGAATATAAAGATATATAAAAAACTGGCTTATTGACTTCGCTGTCGATACCTTTGCTAGCTCTTAGAGGAATAGTTACAGGCAAGTGACATTTGACGCGTTGACGCGATTCTCATATTTTTTCATATTTATAGTTTTCTTCAACACAATGGAGTGTGAAAAAGTTTTGATACAAGTAGAATATAGTTATGATAAAGAGATGATCATTTAATTTTATTTTTACGTATTGTGGATGTGCAGATTCTATGTACAGTAGGTTAGGTGTCGTGACAGATAAAAAGAGAGAGAGAGAGAGTGTATACAATATATACATACATATAATTTTCATTTCAATAGCAAACCAACTCAAGGGTTACCTTTTGATGTATTAACTTGACTATCCCAGATCATTCAGTGTTTAATTTATTATTATTTATTTTATAAATATTTTTATCGTTTAATTTACAATTTAACTCTATCAACTTGATATTTTATAATGTAAACTATACTGACTGTATAGTAAACGTCTACAAAAAAGGGAAAGTAATTTGGTTCCAACTGGGGTCCATAGACCCCTCAAATTATTTTTTTACGTTACCGCCAATATATGTAGGTTAGTTTTTATCTTAATTGAACCCCGTAGATGACGCTACGAACGGGTTCTAGGCTTATTTTAAAAGATTTCTCACATACCATCTGGGTACATGTTTGAGTGAACCCCTTGATAGTTTGGATTTACAATTGGAAACGGTAGGTGTGGCTGCAATCGGGTTTTAGGTTTAAAAATACAATTGAAACCGGTGATAACCGTTTCGGTGCAGACGAAGTTGCACGGGTCAGCTAGTATGAATATAAATCTTTATAATAATATTTTAAATTATTGTTTCAATAGTTCCTTATACAGTGTAAGTGAGCACTGAGATAGTTATATGGTTGGTTATGGTTCCAAATGTGTTGCTGATGACAAGCCTCATTTGGCACGCTCTTTGTATTTATATATCTAATGTACACGTTACATGTTACTTTTAGTGGCATGTGCATCGTACTTACAATTGTCTTTAAAGAGCGTTTCTGTAATTGTACATAGTCTCACAATTCTATAATTCTTTAATACGATTTTAAAAAACGCGTGCGGAGCTGCGGGTACAGCTAGTATAATATAAATACCTGTCTAGCCAATTGTAGTCAAGCTTGAAGCTAACTGTAGACGGTTATGAACATTAATTTAATCGCATACAGAAATATCCACAACAAGGTCACAAAATGCCTCAACAATGGTGATAAACTGATCTAATAAGCATTTCACAAAGAGAACGCGATAAGACAGCGCAATGCGGAGTACTTTATTGTAAAACGTCATCTGCTGTAATTTGCCTTACCCGACCAATAAAAGAGGCATTAAACTACGAAAACAAGAGTCAATTCTTCAATTACCTGTTCAACGTTCCTCTCAAATTCTAACTTAAGTATAAAATCGTAACGACTCGTCACTACCCCAGAAGAAGTTGAAACTTAACGAATAACATCAGTACTATGGCAACCTTTAAAAGACGATGCTTACCATGTTGCTTACTATTGCTCTTTCCAATAAGCATCGAAAGCTAATTTCGCTTAAAGTAATCAGCATTCTATAAGTAACATTTCGAAGGGACCTCTTGTAGGTTGTACAATATGGAAGCTTGGCTAGACGGAGGGACCCTAATGAATATTAACACAGCACGTGTTGTAATTTTAATGAGAGTTCACCTCACGCCGAGGAGAAGATATCTTCTATAAATACATATAATATGAATGTGAATCTAAAGTGTCTGTATTTTTTTAGATTTTTGTAAAAAAATGTCGCAAGTGCCTAGGATTAAGTAATAAAATACATTTGAATTATATTTGTTTGTTTGAACACGCATTGCTGCATAACAAAACCTTTTCAAAAATTCATAAAATTCATCTTCGAGTAACATTTAATCTTTGTTTCTTTAAAATCGGTTGGGTCCAAAAGTTATTGTAATTTTAATGACGACGTGATTTAAGTACGAAAGAAAAGTATTCAGAGATAGTAATTAGACTTAATACATTCAGATGACTTTATTCATCATCATCATCAACATCAACCTGTAAGAGACCCACTGCAGAGCCATAGACCGTTTCTCGAAGTAAGGTAGGGCGTAATCACCACGCCAGCGCACGACGCAGTGGCGATTCCAAACTCTGAGAAATCCACAGTTCTATATTTTTCCCACATACAGTAGTACTACAAGAACATTTCTCAGGTTCAGGTTTCCTCAACATGTTTTCCTTCACCGTCAGCCGATACTGTTATCAATTTAAATTAGTAAATTTACGCGGATTCTGAAAACTTCGTTGGTACATGCCGGAGTTCGAACATGCGGACATCGAAATAACATTCCACCGGTCAAACCATTAGGCCACCGCGACTTTATAGCCACCATGGCTTAATTAGTGACTGTTTTGTACATCAGGTTCCACACGGACGAAGTCGCGGGCACAGAAAGAAAGAAAGAAATATTTTATTCATAAAGCACAACATAAAATACAAGTATACAAGAATGGACAAAAATATGCATTTCTGTGCATTATGTAATGGTGTCCAGCTCAGCATATGCTAGCGTTATGAGAAACACTAAGCGCTGATTTTCAGCTGAAACCCAATGCAAGTCACGGTGCGTAAAAAACTAATTAAAATATGAATTAAAATTATAAAATATAATATATATAGGGAGAGTAAGTAATGTACAAAAAATAATACGGTACATAAAGAGGTAATAATATATATAGGGGAAATTAATGAAATAAAAAAGTAGGATACATAAAACAACATACAATAGATGCAATTGCAGGCGTGTCTAAAATATATATGCAACTCAAATTGGATGCAAAACCTTTAGTTTACAAACATTGCGATAATAATAAAAACTTTTTATAATTAATTTTAAATGTAAGTAATGCGTTAAGATTGCGCATTGGAGGGGGTAGGTCGTTCCAGCATTTGGTAGCAGCAAACTTAAAACTGCCTCGAAATGAGGTGGTAACATGGCGATGAGTACATAACATATACTTAGAAGCTCGAGTTCTGTAACTATTCAGATCTCTTGCCCAAACTAGTTTCTCATAAAGATATTCAGGCTTCCCGGTTTTTATCACACCGAATAATAGTGTGGCTAGGTGTAACTGCCTCCTATTTTCCATTTTTAGGAGTTGTCCTTGGTTTAGAAAAGGCGTAATATGAGTTCGTGGTGGAATATGAAAACAGAAACGCGCGCAGGCATTCTGTACCCTTTGTATAAGCCGTTTTGTTTTATTAAGAAGACAGGAGTCATACACAACATCAGCATAATTTAAGCTAGTCTTGAATAATATCACTTTTTATCTCCCAATATTTAAAAAAATAATCCCTAATACCCCTAATAACTCTCTCCTCTTGAACATGTCATATATTTGGATACCCACAGTAAGTAATATTAGGTCATTACCTATGAAATTGCCGTTTTGTATGAAAAAATTTAAACGAATTTTTTTCATGTATTTTTTAATTGTATTAATCGAAGTAATCACCCATGCAATCAATACATCTTTGCCAACGCAGTGGCAGTTTATTGATGCCCTTCTTATAGAAATCAGCTGGCCGGAAGGCAACAAATTCTTCAAAGGCATTTTGTACTGCCTCTCGGGTATTGAATTTTTTAGAACAGAAGAAAACCAGTCCGGTATGCTTGAAGTCATAAAGGAGATTGCAATGTTCAGTGATGCAGACCGTAGAAGAAGATGACGCCAAAGGTAAATTCGCTCCAATGTTACTTCATCTAGTTTTGGATCTTCGAGCGTTCTCACATTTGAAGCAAGTTCCATATGGTAGCTTTTGTCCCATACATACTTGTTTAAGCGATCATGTAGCATCTGTGGTCTATATCTTGCATCATACAAGGCCTCTAATCAGCACAAGCAATCAGATAAAAATCAACAAGAAGGTTTGCCCATCGCGAAGATGCGTCCTCAAAGAATCGCTGATAGATGTGCCAGAGAAATTCTTTGTTTGGATGATGACGGTGATGCTGTATGGTTGGATGAAATAGATGTTGGCACAACGAATGTTCCCGACATCCACAACTCAAACGAGAACGAAGTGATTGTTATGCCAGTTATAAATAATTTAATGGAGTGGGTTCAAAGTCCATTTTCTTTAATTAATAAAGTAATCGTTTTTTCTTTTGTTTATTTCTTCAAATGTTTGACTTGATACTAATTTTTATTCGAAAATAATTTAAATGGATATAAAACTAATTTCGAACCTGCTGTTTGAATTCAATGATTTCTAAATGTAAAATTGCAAAATATGTGATGTCACACTAGGGAGGGGGAGAGTCTCACAAATGTGACCAGCTGTGACAAAAACGGGGTAGGGGTCAAAAAACCATGAAATTCATTTGACGTAATTTATGGATGGCCTCTTACGTGTAATTTTAAGTCGACGATATCTGACGATGTTGATGTTGGTAACGGCGATGTAGATCTGTAAAGTTTACCTGCAAATATACTACCGCCAAATACGCCGGCACCATCCTCGTTACCAGCCTCCACATCCTCATCCCCAACATCTACATCGCCGTTACCAACATCAACATCGTCAGATATCGTCGACTTAAAATTACACGTAAGAGGCCATCCATAAATTACGTCAAATGAATTTCATGGTTTTTTGACCCCTACCCCGTTTTTGTCACAGCTGGTCACATTTGTGAGACTCTCCCCCTCCCTAGTGTGACATCACATATTTTGCAATTTTACATTTAGAAATCATTGAATTCAAACAGCAGGTTCGAAATTAGTTTTATATCCATTTAAATTATTTTCGAATAAAAATTAGTATCAAGTCAAACATTTGAAGAAATAAACAAAAGAAAAAACGATTACTTTATTAATTAAAGAAAATGGACTTTGAACCCACTCCATTAAATTATTTATAACTGGCATAACAATCACTTCGTTCTCGTTTGAGTTGTGGATGTCGGGAACATTCGTTGTGCCAACATCTATTTCATCCAACCATACAGCATCACCGTCATCATCCAAACAAAGAATTTCTCTGGCACATCTATCAGCGATTCTTTGAGGACGCATCTTCGCGATGGGCAAACCTTCTTGTTGATTTTTATCTGATTGCTTGTGCTGATTAGAGGCCTTGTATGATGCAAGATATAGACCACAGATGCTACATGATCGCTTAAACAAGTATGTATGGGACAAAAGCTACCATATGGAACTTGCTTCAAATGTGAGAACGCTCGAAGATCCAAAACTAGATGAAGTAACATTGGAGCGAATTTACCTTTGGCGTCATCTTCTTCTACGGTCTGCATCACTGAACATTGCAATCTCCTTTATGACTTCAAGCATACCGGACTGGTTTTCTTCTGTTCTAAAAAATTCAATACCCGAGAGGCAGTACAAAATGCCTTTGAAGAATTTGTTGCCTTCCGGCCAGCTGATTTCTATAAGAAGGGCATCAATAAACTGCCACTGCGTTGGCAAAGATGTATTGATTGCATGGGTGATTACTTCGATTAATACAATTAAAAAATACATGAAAAAAATTCGTTTAAATTTTTTCATACAAAACGGCAATTTCATAGGTAATGACCTAATATTACTTACTGTGGGTATCCAAATATATGACATGTTCAAGAGGAGAGAGTTATTAGGGGTATTAGGGATTATTTTTTTAAATATTGGGAGATAAAAAGTGATATTATTCAAGACTAGCTTAAATTATGCTGATGTTGTGTATGACTCCTGTCTTCTTAATAAAACAAAACGGCTTATACAAAGGGTACAGAATGCCTGCGCGCGTTTCTGTTTTCATATTCCACCACGAACTCATATTACGCCTTTTCTAAACCAAGGACAACTCCTAAAAATGGAAAATAGGAGGCAGTTACACCTAGCCACACTATTATTCGGTGTGATAAAAACCGGGAAGCCTGAATATCTTTATGAGAAACTAGTTTGGGCAAGAGATCTGAATAGTTACAGAACTAGAGCTTCTAAGTATATGTTATGTACTCATCGCCATGTTACCACCTCATTTCGAGGCAGTTTTAAGTTTGCTGCTACCAAATGCTGGAACGACCTACCCCCTCCAATGCGCAATCTTAACGCATTACTTACATTTAAAATTAATTATAAAAAGTTTTTATTACTATCGCAATG
>MU158829.1:198397-216039 GCA_015888305.1 Antheraea pernyi | reverse complement strand
AATTTTTCAAATCGGATCAGTAGTTCCTGAGATTAGCGCTTTTTTTTTTTTTTTCGAACTGACTATGCTATTGACCTGGCAAGGGTTTTACAGCTTCACCGGACTACTAAGGCCGAGCGCTTATGGCACTCAGCCGATTTTGGTTTTGGGTAACATACACAAGGGTGCACGCACACCTCGGCTTGGGCTGTTTCCTGGAAAAAGACACGTTTGTCCTAGCTAACTATTCTAAGCTATTTATACATATATACATTTGTGAACCATACAATCGAAATTGCATGATTCACAAATGAATACGTGTATATCGGATTGAAACGAACTTAAACTATTCGATTCAGTTCGATGAGGGAAAAAAAACAAAACCCTCCCACCGCGTGCACCCTTGTGTATGTTACCCAAAACCAAAATCGGCTGAGTGCCATAAGCGCTCGGCCTTAGTAGTCCGGTGAAGCTGTAAAGACCTTGCCAGGTCAATAGCATAGTCAGTTCGAAAAAAAAAAAAAATGGAGACGATGTGATATGTAATATACCTTGATTCCTACAGTATTCTTTAAATTCGTAGGATGTGATTTGTGGTCCATTATCAGAGACAATTATTCGGGGCCTACCAAACGTGCAAAAGATTTTGTCTAATGTATAACAAATTAATGTTAATTAAAGTTGATCAAAAATGGGTATGGGATGCAAATGTTTAATCAATACAGGGTTTAATGTGGTACTGTAGTCACCACAAATTTTGATGTTGCCTGTTGGTTTAAGTACATTAACAGTGGGTGTAGCCCATTCAATAGGCGTCATATTTGGATCTATTTTTTCAATTATTCCCTCTGTAACAAGAAGATCCAATTCTTGTTCAATGTTTCTTTTCAAGCTGAATTTAATTGGTCTGGCTGGTAAATGTACTGGTTCTGCTCCTGGTTTGACGTGAATGTTAACTTGATAGTTAATTACTTTTCCTAATTTCCCACCGAACAATTGTGTATATTTATGAAGAACCCGTTGAAGCGTTGAAGGATTTTGATGGGTGGTTTTAATGGAATAGACAGCTTTAGGGAATTCCATTTGAAACATCTCACTCCATTGTAATCCAAAAAGCATTGGGTTAGCGTCTCTCATTACTACCACAGGTAATATTTTCTGTTGTCCATACAGTTTTACTGTTACCTCCGTAAGACCTTCGGCTTTCAACTTGTTGTTACCATACGCCTTTAGTTTAGGAGCTATTGTTAAATTAGGTGACCCTATGTTCCTTCAGAGTTGAGTGTTAATAATTGAATAGGTGGAGCTAAGATCGCAGTCCATTGTGCATCTCACACCATTGATCATCACATCGATTTGCTTACAACCTTTTTGACGGGTGCCTGTCACATTACATACGTGTTCATCATCATCATCGCTGTTTTCTGTAGACGTGTGTGTTGATGAGTTATTGACGTTAATTTTGTGTAATTTAGATTTAACCAGGATCCCAGTCCATTGTGCATCTCACACCATTGATCATCACATCGATTTGCTTACAACCTTTTTGACGGGTGCCTGTCACATTACATACGTGTTCATCATCATCATCGCTGTTTTCTGTAGACGTGTGTGTTGATGAGTTATTGACGTTAATTTTGTGTAATTTAGATTTATTAAATTTCCTTACGGGTGATATGTAAGCACGTTGCGTTTTAATATAGCAACTTTCAAAATGCCCTTTTGTGTTACATTCTTTACAAGTGTGGTTCTTGGCTGAATATTCAAAAATTTTATGTTTAATCAGAAAGAAGTTTACGTGGTGTCTTTCTATTGTTTGCAGTCTTCAGGTTAGTCTTCTAGATTTTGTTAATATTTAGACCCGACGTATCATGTTCAGCTTGTTCGCGAGACTGTGCGAACTTAAAAATATGGAGAAAGGTGACTTCTTTAACTTTCCCTTCCTCAGTTTCCTGTAGATCGGGCCATTTCTGTTTAAGGTCTGTCTCGAGATCTGGGTGATTTAACCCTATAGCAAAACGATCGCGTAATTGTCGTTCTAACAGTGTGTCCTTATAGCCGCAATCATGGCTTAAACTTTTGAGTCTATTTGCATATTGTTCCATGGATTCGGATGTCTCCCGAATGCAGTTCCAAGATTTTGTTAAACAGGATACCATACATTTTCAATGAATCTTCATCTGTTGCCACTGTGTATTAATAGATGTCACTAAAACCATTGATTCGATAATATCAATAAATCAACCTTTGTAAAAGCAATTATGGAGTCCAACAACTCCGTTTAAATCCTAGCATGGTGTATGATACAGGTTGGTCATTATCAAGGATTACCGAGAGTCGCCAGATCGCGTCGCGCAACTTGCATTCAAAACCTGATTTAAACGAGAAGTTCAAGGTTACTTACAATTTACAATATGTCTTTTTGTAATATGACCGATTGTGAAGTTCAAAATGTCGACTAATCCCAATTTGTTTTACATAAAAAAATTAAGGATCGAAGTATCTATAAGTATCGATAGCGAATGTTGAAAATTCTAAATAAATAATAGCAAATGTTTGAAGTTATTCTTCTTATAGGATTTGAAATTTTGATACGCAACCGATTTGTGTGACGAAATATAGATGAGGTAAGCACTATATCATTGTGAAAACAGCGGTTCTTGTCCAATCACCGAAGTTAACCAACGTTGGGTGCAATCAATTAGAGGTGTCCACTTAAAAAAAAAACTTGTGAGGTGTCAAGGGACACCTGGATGGAACGAAGTTCCTTTCGATTAATTAGTGAAGGAATTGTAATAAAATTTTATTTTTCTTAAGTTATAATATTTTTTATTTTTTTATTATTTATTATTTACAAAAAACCTGTATACACTCAACAAAAATAATCGTCGCGACACCACACTGTTCAATGGGAAATAGAAATGAAAATATCTGGCTTGCTTTCTATAAGAGAGAGAGAGAGACAGACCGAGAAACATGCGCATGCCGCACAGCTTACTATAGCAAAAAGTGTCGTTACAACTTTTCGTAAGAATTTTTTCCGTCTAGCCCCCTTTCACAACGCGCGATAAGGAACTTCGTTCCAAAAAAGTGTGTGTGTACTTATGTACACGCGTTAGAAGTTATACTTCTTCGGCTTAACAAGATAAAAATCTTTTCAAAAATTTTATCTTTCGTCTTATTCTACGTTTGTAGAAAAAACGACACTAACAATAGAAAAATGGTATTTAATACAAAGAAATACAAAGAAACAAAATGTTGACTATAGCTAACTTCAGGGTGTCGGTTTTTTGTGACGCTGTGCGCGCGCATTGTAATAACTTCAGGGTGTCGATTTTTCGTGACGGTGTGCGACCGCTTCGTAAAAATTTACTTTCATCAATTTTCCCTAACGTGCCAAAATAAGTATAATTTCAACATATCGCATCCCAGCATTGATGTTTATCGAAATATCATATGAAATCATCGATATTTTTTCACTATCGAATACTTTCCACAAAAGCTTAATATTACCTTTATCCAGTGAAACGCGCAATGTTTGTGTTCCTTATTGCTGTATGTGTGAATGTAGAATCAGAGACCAGAGTAACATAGCTAAACTAGTAGTGTAATTAAAGCGATTGTCTATTTTCATAATTTTATTTTGTCTCACATCACTATTGAGTCAGTTTGTTTGCAAGTTTAAAAACTAAATGAAAAATACACTAAAGAAATGATTTGATGCAATACAAGTAGTGCTGCGTAACATATCGAATAACTAATTACTTCATTATAATGATATAGCATTTATAAGATAAAAATAGGAAATATATTTATTTTTGTGAAATGTATGTATAATATAAAAGATTATTATGTTATATAATCAATATAAAACACTATCACAAACGAATAGAGGTTAGGTTCATAAACATAATAGAAATATAACATTACATATCTTTTCAACTTCAAACTAGCAATCAGATGATGCGTCAACTCAGTTATTTTAGAGTAATTAATTGTAGAAGCAAGTAAAAGCCATTACATAAACTTGTCTTAGATAAACAATCAAAACAATGTTTTCATTGACTTACCGCCAAACAAACAGACGATCCAAAAAGAGTGAAATTGAGATAAAGTAAATATATTGAACGTATAGAATCCACAGCCTGCACACATTGAGAGTGAATGGACGATCGATCTGACAGGATAAATTAGGTAATTATGCTGGTCACTATTTTAATGGACCTTATTTAAAATTGAAATCATGAAGTAGTGTTAAAATTATTACTTTTTTAAATCGATTCGATAAAAAGCAAATATTCGATGTTTCTATAAATAAATGTATCGACAAAATGAATATTTGTCAAAACATCGAATCAATCCGATATATCGTATGGAAAACATCGAATAAATTCGATATATTAATGTTAAATGACCGCCAGTACCTGCGGTCAGTACTTAGATGGGTGACTGCCTATGAACACAGCGTGACATTGGTTTCTTGTTGTACTTTCTTTAATCGCTTATACATTATGTTCCGTCATTGAACTAATATAGATTAGTTTATATTTATCTTTATTTCATTAAAGTTTCATTTATATCGTGTGTCTTTACGATACACCGTGCTTTTTATGATAAATTATTTTCTTTACTACGGAATCGGAATGCCATTTTTACTACGATGTACTTAGAAAAATATGTAGATGTCAAATACATCATCAGGTAACGCAGCGCGGCGTATGGATTATTTCCTTGCTTCAGCTCAACACAAGTCTTTCTTTTACCTGTCGGTACGAGTAGTTATCAACTATTATAAAACCATGTTAAAATATATTTAGACATTTATTTTTATACATCAAATTAGTGTAGAAAAAATTATCTGGTTAGCTGGAAGAAAATGCCTCATGGCAGCTCGCCAGTGTAGAAATCAAAAGAGCAATAAAGGAGTAATTCATTAATTCAACCCCTTTTTTTCTAAATGATTACTTTCAGTAATGCTCATAATCGTGTAAGTGACATAACCACCATAGTTTTTTTTTATAGCTTACTCGCTGTACCCGCTACTTCGTCAGCGTGGGCCTTATTTAAAAATCGGTGATTAATAAAGTCATCTAAAGGCATTAAGTCCATTTACTTATCTATTTTTCTCTCGTACTTAAGTCCCGTCGTCATTAAAAATGCAATCACTTGATAGAGTGAACCGATTTTAATGAAATAAAGACTAAATGTTACTGGAAGATATGCATTATGGTGTTATCATAAACGCAGTACTTTAGCACCGATGCGTGTTCAAACAAACAGACAGACAGACATTTCTAAAAATGATTGCAATGTATTTTATTACTTACTCCTGCAACAATAAAAAAAATCTAAAGTAATGACACATTAGATTTACATTCTTATTATTATTCTACAATGTAATTTTATCCACCCGTATAAAGATATGTTATATAGTTTATTAGCGAATGTTATTGGACGTTTATACAATTGACGACATTGTCTATAAAATGTTTTTATATGACTGTAACATTTTTTTGCCACAACACGTGTTTACAACAAGTGTATACGGTACAGTTGTGTATCAACTCTTCAGAGCGCTTGTTGTATTACGTGTTGTTTGAAAAATTGTTATATACTGAATGGAGTTTAATAACTGTTAAAATATCTTAAACTCAAACATCTGATCTCTCTGAAATGTAAGTTTTTTTTTATTGTAATAAAGTACCAAGTTTTTTTTCACTAATTTTTAATCGATTTCAAAAAAGCAGAGATGTGCGTTTTGGTTGTATGTATTCTTTTTAAGGTTTGTTAACTCAGAATTTCGTCATTCATAAACGGATTTGAAAAATATCATTCAAACTCATTTTCATTTCATTAGCATTGTACCTTAAAATTCAAAGACAAACCAGAGAACTTCTCGGTTTATGACAATCCAAAATTATACAACTACGTAACTACAGTTAAGGTCGTTCTGGCGCATTTTTTGAGTAATTTGAGTTCTGAGTAATTTTTTTAAAGTCGCTTTTAATATATTCATAATTTTACAACAAAAAAGGAACTAGTTTAAGCTGATTTACATACTATCGTAACAAGTTATACTTATTAACTTATATTATATTAACATACACAAAAAAATGTTACGTCTGTTGTATTTCCTTGAAAATCTTCGAAGCCACTGAACCAATTTTGATGAGCTTTGTACAGTAATATAATTTTTTAGAGTATTATTTGAGCTAAATAACGTCACGCCTTAGTGTTTGAAGTTGAAAAAGATTTGTTTTCGGGATTAGATTTCGATATTAGAAGGTTAAATTTCTTTTAGGATCATTTTTAAGTGTAGGATTTTTCTCTTTCCTTAATCGTTTAATTCCATTCTAATATAAATAATAATCCACTTATGAAAACGTATGAAAATAGTGACAAACAATACAGACGGGGGAAAGCAGACGAACGATGAATAATTGGTTTCCATTACACACACATTTTATTGAAGTTGTATTTTAATTGCAATTTCAAATGTTATATAACTGTAAGTGGAATTATTTATTATTATTCTATTTCGAATATCAACCGTACATATATTAAATACTGTTTGTTTTTGGGTTTCCGTGCATAAATCTAACCTAAGCGTTTTCACTGGCATACATAATTTGTTGAACTATGATTATGTAACAAGCCTTATCTTGTTTAATACTACAACTAGCTATGTTCCGCGGATCTGTTCGCTTTAAATTTACCCCTACTTCATTCTCGATTAACTTAGTCCCTGGCAAACACTTTTATAATCTTCGACAAAAAATCATAGTGTAATGTTATAAACAAGAAAGTTTATAAGGATGAAATGAAGAAAAACATCACCGGTTGTTACGACTATCGGTTTTTACCCTTGATGGTTTCAGCATGAATGGGTCGGCTGGCCCGGGGTAGTACCACCTCATAGAAAACCGACGTGAAGTAACAGTGCTTGCATTGTTGCGTTTCGTTCGGTCAGTGAGAGCCCACCTCCCCTCTCCTCACTCATCTCCCTCTACCTTTTTTTTTTTTTCCCTCTACCTCCCCTAATCCTTCCCCCCGAAGGGTGGCAACGCACTTGCGACTCCTCTGATGTTGTCAGTGTCCATGGACGGTGGTGATCACTTAATTTCAAGTGACCCATCTGTTCGTTTGCCACCTATAACATAAAAAAAACCCAAGATGCACACTTAACTTCTCCACAGCCTGTACAGAAAAATGAGTGCTCAATTTTGAATGATGAAATTTTGAATTATATTATAAAACTCAAGCCGTGGTTCGGCCACTTTGGCACCTTTGAGCTTGTTACCAAGCGCCTGAACGCCGTAAGCGTTTGCCCCATTAACCTGGTGAAGCTGTAAAGGTCCATCTGGGTAATAGCGTATACTTCCAAAAAAACCGTTCAAACAAACAAAACAATCTCTTGGGTTTCACAGTAATAATCTATGTAAAAACAAGCGAAGACAAAACAGTTAAATTACCTTTTTCTGGTGTGATTTTCAACCGTTTTTCTTAAATTTTATATTGTTGCTTTTAACAAGCCTTTGTGGAAAAAAATAAACAGTGAGAATTATGAAAAATGAAAAAGTTTCTCATCTTTATTCATTTCACACTTAAATAACACACAACTTAAATAAATTATGAATTATGGTCGACTTTCGAAAATAATAATCTATACAATGAAAGGTTAAATATCGTAAAATGTAGTTCCTACTAGTACTGATTTTTTCGATATGCGCATTGGAAATAATAACATATAATAATATAGTTTAATATCCCACACATAATGAACGCAGTTTGTAGTTAGCGTTTAGTGAAACCGGTTATCGAGTTACGATTTCAATTAAGTGACCTTAAGGCTGCAGATTCACATCGTTGGATGATGCTATCAGAGTATGTGTAATAACACATTATCTGTTTTGTAAATAATATAATTCGTGGCAGCAAATGTATGGTACGGATTCGAAACATGAGCATGTATTTCCAATAACCTGAAACAAACAAAAAAAATGTATTTTCTCAAAGACACGCTTATTTCCCTACGCGGAAACGTAGTTAGTATATTTTATATGCTATCTTTAGAAGCTTTAAATTAAATCAAAACAAAAATACTTTACTACGCCCTGGGAAGCCGCGCATGAACGACAAATCTGTACCATCAATTATGGAAATCATGCAGCAATCTAGAACTGGTAAGAAACTCTATCGGTTTATCTTCTTATTATATTTACTTTTATAACCACATATACCATATACTAATACAGTAAATCATTTTTAGCGGATTTGCAGATAGAGATATTTCCAGGCATCAATATCGTTCACGTAATGACCCAAAGGCCTTTGTGACATGATGGTTCGAACTTATTATCCGGCAAATCAGTAATTTGCTTTAGTATTTTATTATAGATTCTGACACTATTACCTATAAATTGTTACTAATTAAAAACTTGCCGGTTTTTTACTAAATGTATTAGTCTGAGATTTTATGGAAATACAATAAATGGGCGTTATCTAATTTCTCACACGTCCTATAGAAATAGTTAAGAGCGGTCTTCATACATTCTTACATCCATCCATCTTCAACCCTTAAAAGCGAGCAAAGATACCCAATAATAACCACAATGTGAATGTTCTTATCCTTGTTATAACTGGTGTTATGCTATCTGCTCTTGTTCTACATGAGTCGGGTTAGCACCATATATCTGCGTTCATGTTGAGAATTGCGATTCGGCTTAACGCTTTACGGCTGGCTCCCTACCTGGTGTCAACCCTGCTTCGGATTTTGTTCGTGTCTAGCCATTCATAGACAAATAGCAAATACCAGCTGCCTTACAAGTATAGGAAAATACATTCTCATGTATTCTAAATATTGTAGTCATTTCTCGGTAACCACTATACTCGTATAATCTGTTTACTACAGGTAATATACATATATTATATCAATATATTTTTTAATCTAACAAATTAAGTTCCCAATTAAAACTTTGTTTTTATTTTCCTTAAAATGCGTAACGTTCTTGTTATGTTGTGAATTTTTATTGCTGATTGAATTACTTTTTTTGCCAGGAGAACTGGTATTAGGTACCTAAACAAAACTGATTTTACTTAAAATTGTGTGTTACCTGTAATATTATAAATTAACTAGCAGTAACATCGTATACGTCTTTATATTTGTAAATGATGACATCATATATTTATCTTCTTGTGCTTCTAACGGTTTCTTTAAGTTTTGAGAAACACAGGAGAGCATTTTTTGAGTATAAAAGTGGACGGATATAGGAGTAAAGGGAAATCGAAATAGGTATGGAAGGAATGTGCGAAAAATGATATATGTATAAAAGGTGTGATAACTGAGATGACATTGAACAGAAACAGTTTATTTAACGCCGAAATTGTTTTCAAGTGGCAGGGTTTTTTCAAACTTGCTTGATAGTTTTCTTTATATTTTAGCCATTTTAAACAACATATTTCTAAATTTTAGCTTATATTTTATCATGGTAGGCTATATTACCATGGAGTGTTATTACAATCTGTTCATTAGTTTTAACTTTTAAAATAAAGGTATTTTTTGCAATGACTTTTCCTGATGGTAAACACTTCAATTAATAAATGTATTTTTTTACGATTGTATACAAGGTTATCCATAATAAAAACAACTATGAAACGTGATGTAATAACGTACAATATCATGCTCCTGTAAGCCTGAAGCCGTTTAGGCTTTATTTTCAACAGTTTAAAACAAAGTAACAACAAACGTAGAATTTGAAGATTGAACAATACCATTACCAACTATTAGTGTCCCCAAATTTCAGTTTTCTGAGAAGGGTCTTGTTTTTTCTTGGAAAATTGACCAAGGGAGTCGCAAGCGCGTTGCCAGCCTGTGTTTGAAGGAAAAGAGGAGAAGGGAGGGGAGGGAAGGGGGCCAAGGGGAGGTGGGCCTCCGGCGCTCTCACTTACCGAACGAAATGCAACAATGCAAGCACTGTTACTTCAGGTGGGTGTTTCTATGGGTCGGGTGGTAGTACCGCGGGCGAACCGACCCGATCAGGGTGAAACCAATAATAGTTTCAGCGTGGCTCTATCACCTACAAGATTTTCATGCAATTTTGAACACGGGAAGTATATACCGTTCCGATACCAATGTATTATAATAATGGTCAATGTACAAAAATCAGTAAAAATATCTAATACGTTTTCAACATATTTTCATATACTTTATACTTCAAATATACTTATACTTATGGCAAGCCAAAATTCATAGCATATAAAAATATTAGATATAAAAATACACTCTCATATTTCAAAAAAGTAAAATAACGAACCGCTAATAATTACTGAACAAAAAACGCGACCACAACTAGTTTTGGATACAGATATGGAATAGGTTATCTATTTCATCAAGATATTTTAAGTTTTTATTATAAAGTTTTTAAATAACACACGATTCGACTACATTTTTCCGGTTTAACATCATTGTAAGGACGAATATCAAGATTAGAAAGATGACGTTTCCAATATTTTAAATAATATTTTACGTTCGATTGCAAAATCATATTTCATAGTTTGGGAGCGATGTCAATTTTATAAGCATTTTTCTCCTCAATTCCAATCTTCTGACAAGATAACTGTTATAATTTTTATCTTATTTCATTTTGAGCCTTAGAATGATGCTTAAGAATGTTAGAAATACCACCGGTTCGGAAAACAATCCGGTTGTCATCCGTTGGAGAACCGGCAAGAAACTCGATCTGGTTTAAGAATAGTTTAGACCAGGTGTACTCAAAGGTAGAAAAATTTACCGATATAGAATTATTCACAGATTTCGATTTAGTAGGTGGATAACTAAAGCAACATGTAATAAACAAACACTTAAAATTTACTGATCCATAAATGGGCTGGAATAACTCCCTCATCACTTTCTTTTATCGTTTTTGCGGGACTTACCTACCTGGACGACCATCCTACATCACACATACTTACAGCCTTTCAGGGAATTGATCGATCCTAGTCTAAAAATATTGAGGATCGCCAGCAGTCATGTTTGAGCGCCCCTGGTTTCTTATAACATATCACTCGGGGCGGGTCACTTGTTCCATAACTTCATCGTTATAATCCATTCAACTATCAGTTTAAAGTTGTATATAGAACCAATTAACATTGCAGTAACATCATAAACAAGCTGAGAAAAAAGAAACAATGAAGATCAACATACAACTTGCGATAGCTGCGTGTTTCTTCGTAGTTTTTGTTGTTTGGATAACTGGTTCTGCAGGTATTACCTCAGTTTAAGATATTTAATGACGTTTATTATGTTTCTATTTACACACACATACGAAGTTCATTACACTCTGGTGGATAGAGATCTATACTTGTTATAAAACTCAACATCTCTTTCGACCTGTTTGTTCGCTAGTTTTCTTTTTTAAATGCAATTATTAGCTTCACCTATTATGCGCCTTCACTTCGTCCATAATCTTCATCCTATCTGTTTTGAATCCAATTAACATGTGAGTTTTTATCTCTTGTTCTATAATCTTCTATAAAAACAAATATATATTGTAAGTTGCATAGATATGCAACTAAACTAAACAGATTCGTTTTATTAGCTCTCAAACTAAACCAATTCAGTACTGATTTCTCTAGCAGCAATTTTCAATCTTAAATTTTTATTCTTTAGTCCATACATAATTATTTTGTTTTGCTTTCTTTTAACCAGGTTTATTTATTATTAGCTACTGGTCCCGTAAATGTTTTCTTTTTTATATAATAGGAGACAAACGAACAAGCGGGTCACCTGATGTTAAGTGATCACCACCGTTAATGGACACTGGCAACACCAGGAGAGTCGCAAGTGTGTTGCCAACCTGTGTTTGGGGGAGGGAGATGGGATAGTGAGTGGGGGATGCGGAAGGGGAGAGAGAGGAGGTAGGCTTCCGGCGCTCTCACTGACCTATACGAAATGCAACAATGCAAGCACTGTTACTTCACATCGGTTTTCTATGAAAGGGTAGTACTACCCCGGACGAGCCGAGCCGTTCATGCTGAAACCAGTAATAGCTTCAGCATGGCTCTACCACCTACAAGATTATGTCCATTACTTTGGCAATATTCTAAACACATTCAGATCTCCACTCTTAATATTAATAGTAATCGTTACACATTTATCAATAACTTTCGGCAACCACATTAATGCGTTAAATACGTAGCTCATTTATTTTTTAATGAATATCCCAATATTTGTAAATGCCTATCTAAATGTCTAATTGGGAATATGTTTTATTTTTCTTATAATACTTCTTTTATACATTGAAACGTCATATTATGCACTCAACTATTTTTAATTCATTTATTTCTCCTACCTGCCATGACTAGCACTGGGTTGTAACCGAAAGTCAGCGCTGAATTCTTTCTATTACACTATAACATGTGCTGAGCTGGACACCTTTTCATATTGTTAAGATGTGCAGACTTTTTATCTACTATTGAATTAGTTTATTTATGCATTATGAATAAAGGATTTCTTTCTTTCTAATCTATATGACCTTTTTCAAGATTTAGAATTTTTTAGCCACATTATCATTTAATATTTAGTTTGGTTGTGGCGAAATGGCGAAAGGTGTCTGGTGTAGCTTGTGACCCACGAATGCCCTTGAAACTCAAAGGGAAGGTGTATAATACTATTATAAGACCAGTAATGTTGTACGCATATGAGTGCTGGGTGACGAGAGAGATGGATGAGAGAAAACTACATGTGGCAGAGATGCGAATGTTAAGGTGGGTGTGTGGTGTGACTAGAATAGATAAGATTAGGAATAAATATATCAGAGGAAATTTGAAAATAACACCAGTAACAGAGAAGTTAAGGAGTAATAGATTAACATGGTATGGGAATGTTATGAGGAGAGATGAAAACCATATAACTAGAAAAGCTTTGAGTATGACGGTCGATGGATATAAGAGTAGAGGAAGACCGAAAAAAGGATGTATGGATGGTGTGAAATATGATATGTGTGTAAAAGGTGTGATGACCGAGATGACATCTGATAGGCGAGCGTGGAAAAGGAAAACATGTTGTACCGACCCTACTTAGGTAAGGGTAAGAAGATGATCATATAGTTTGGTTGTGGTCAAATTCTTGTCTGTAACAGTCAGAAAAAATTACTAAACGAAATTAAGCAATAAGATTATTGACCTTTTAAAAATAATGAAAAACCTGTTAAGGAGATCTTGTATGCTAATTTGAATATATTATTACAGCTTATTTCTGTTTAATTTTATTTTGAATTGAATAAATATAAACGATATTCGACTAATGTTCACAATACTGCTTTTACAATTTCATTCCATATTGTCTCTCATTACGTAACGTAAGCATAACTTTATTCGTCCTTTGTAACTTTGTGCAATTGCAAAATTATACATTAGTCGTTCTTTTTGTATCCATACCTTTTTTTAATACTTTCACCATATAACAAGAAAACGTTAACCCAAAATAAAACAGATTTAACCCCTCGGTTGATTGTGGGTGTTAAGCTAGTGGGTTTCATTCATTCAGCGTCACTGTATTGTGCTAGCGGCGTGCTCAAGGGCTCCACTCAGGAGGATCGAACCTAGGCTTGAACAGCTGCCGAGGGAGGGCGAAAACGAAACGAAACAAGGAGTCCTCAAGTCAATGACAATTTATTATAGATTAATCTCAATTAGTAACATGGTCATTTTTAAAGTTATAGGTAACTGATCAAATGAATTAGTATCTGTTACTCGATGAAAGATAAATATTAATTTACCAGAAACTTTTAATGTATATTGCCTATACATTAAAAAAAAATCGTTTCTTTGCACAAAGCACAAATTTTAATATAAAAAGGTGTGAAAAATCTTATTCTTATTGGCTAATCTAGGAAATGGTTCTTAGAAAGCATATGCCAATGTTAATAACCCTAATATATGTAACCAACATTATTCCGTTTCCAGGTGTTTTTGTCCCGAATCTCTCAGAATCCTGCTATAGATGTCTGTGTTATGTCTCCACAAAATGCGATATGGCTAACGATTGCAAAGGAGGGTATTGCGGACCCTTCAACATATCTAAAGTATACTGGGTCGATGCTGGAAAAGTGGTACTTCCCGATGATGACGATGAGAGATATAATGGTAAACATTAAGTATTTTATTGCATATATTTTATTACGGCTATGGATCTCCCATAACAAAACGTTAATGAAAATTTGACGGAGAAGAATTAGGCTTTTAAAGACGCGCTCTCAATTTTGGCATCGAGTCCTACTAGATACGTACAGCTCACGCACACAGACACGACAACTGATAACCGGGGGATTATAGCGCACTTTAAACGACTTTGATACTTTTATAAAACATATTACAATATTTTCTTATTATTGATGTTCTACTTTTTGTTATATGTGATGCTATAGTACCAAAATAAATTATAGTTTATAAAGGTCATACTGCGTCAACAACAATATAACTACCTAAAATACAAAGGTTATTCAAGATGATTTCAAGAAAAATATGCCGTCTTGCTCATAACAGTGGATCTACGAAAAATTCTAGATATCACGGTCTGCAAGAAAATGAAGAATAAGTATTAATAAGTGCCTGTTGCTGTCGCACAATGCCTGAACTATCAAATAGAGGTCGTGAGATACAACAGCAACTCGGACTGAAATATACGAAATTATGACTTCGTATTCCTCCGTTTTCTCCGCCAAATGTTAACCGATTGCAAATTATTTTTGAAAAACTACTTATAAGATGAAATTTAGCTATGTCTGTACGTTTTTACTTTATTTATTATATTTTTAGCTATCTTAAAAGATCTTATCAAAAAGAGTAATAAAAACGTTTAACCTCGATCAGCCGATTCAGCACCAAACGACTGAACACAGCTATATACCACACACGATACGAATGGCTCCGTGGCGTAGTCCAGTGACGTCATCGTAGTCCGGTAAAGCTGTTAAGACCTTGCTAGGTCATTTGCGTAATCAGTTTGAAAAAAAAGAATGGCTCTGCACGACTATGACTCACACTCCCATTTCTCTACGCCCTTCACAGGCCAGCTCCTCCAACATGTCGGGACATGATAAGTCGAGTCGAGTCGAGTTCATCTTTTTTTTTCTCAAACTGACTACACTATTGACCTAGCAAGGTCTTAACAGCTTCACCCGACGACGTCCCCGAATGCCGCGACTGACTCGCCTTTTATAGCATTCACCTAATGCACGAATGGCCGATAACTTTGACCAATGTCGTGTCAGGTCATTAGTAACACGCCCGATGTAGTCAATAGTATGTAGAGTACTAACAATATATATCAAATTTGTTTCCTTTTTGTTTGACAATGGAGCTATAATTCGTTAATTTAAGTACTTTTATAAGAGTCCTACGTCTTATAATGTTTTACTTATGGAAACAATCAAAACATAGGAACATGGCAGGGATAGATATAGATTGCATGATACATCAATTTTTACTCTACTTCCATTACCCAGGAATATTTTGATTAGAATAAACGGCACCCGCGTTTCCTCTTAAATTAAAAGTTAAACATTTACATTACTAGTTAATTATAATAGTTATTTATATATTATAGTTATTTTGTGTTTTAGCATGGAAGGACTGCGCCCGAAGCTATCACTGTGCGAAAAGGATCATAGAGGGATATCTGCAGAAATTTGGACAAGTAAGGTTTAAAATAACTTTAAATTAATTTAAATTCGTCATCAGTTTACAATATTAATGTGGTACAAGATAAGATATTTCTGCAAGAATAATCGCATTACAACTTATTCCGTCTCGCTTGCTATACGTTTTACTGCTATTTTGATTGCTCCAATAAAAAATAACATAGAATATTTTATGCAGAAGGAAAATTGTGTATTGAATTTATATTAACATTGCTAGGTGCGGGCAGCTGCCCCCCACTTGATATGGGTTTCAAGCCATGAATAAGCACTAGATTGTAGTGTTTCCGAAATGAAAAGTAAAAGTGGTAAACAACGTACCATTTAGAATAATTGATAAAATAATTCGACAGCGAATTTGCTACAATATCCAATGTCCTAAAACTCCAACGCCAGCCGGAAGGTTAGGATGCGGTAGCACTTTATCTCTTTTACGAACTAGCACTGTTCTAGCAATGTTTAAAAATGCATGAATTATTTTGGTAGTCATTTTTCTTAACCTAAAACCCGAGATACACTAAGGGACAACATGTTCCTCAACGTGTCTCGCAACACTGAATCCACCTGACGCTGCAACGTTCCTCAGTGTCCCACAACATGTTTCTCAACATTTGCGAAACATTCACGTGTTTCGGGACATGTTGCGTGCTCCCGGGTCGAGGGCGGGGGCACGTGTTGGGGGTCAGTGTCACGGCATTTGTTGCCTAGTGTAGACGTGTGTGCAAGATGCCCCTCGACATGTTTATCGTGTGGGGTAACGAAACCGTAATTTTACTTCTTGATATTTACAACAGTCATTCGTTCTCAGTTTGTCCGTGAAAGAAAGAAAATAAAATAAATAAATTCGCAAATGATCCATCAAACAATCCGGAGATCATTTAAATTTTACTTCTCTCCCGTTGTAGTAAGAAACTCCGCATCCACCACCTTTTATTTCACTTAAATATCGCTCCCAAAATAAGTACGTACGCACTACTAATCGCCACAAACTTCTCCTGCGACATTTCAATAAGCACTGAATAGTGTGGCCGTCAAAAATGTTCCGCGTCATTTGTCTCGGGACATTTACGTAGTTGCTGAGCAACATGTTCCGCAACGTGTCCTCTAGTATATCCGAGGCTTTAAAGTGACCCTTTCATATTCCAGGACTGCAATGGCGACGGTGTTACGAATTGTTTCGACTACATGATGGTAAACGGTAATGGAGGGTACGGATGCCATGCGCCTCTAAACCGATCAGAAAACGGAAGAAAATGGCTTGCAAGATACGAAGAATGTCGACTGGGATATTAAATCTGTAACCTTACTGTAACACTTATATATTTGTCATATTTAATTATATGTATATAAATTATATCTGCATTGTGGTTTAGTAGGGGAGACCGAGGAGGGTTGTAACAATTTTTACATTACCTAACATACTTCAGCCAAACACAGTTATATTACTGAACGGACTTTTATGCAGCTTTTATCAATAGATAAGGTGATCTATGAGGAAGGTTTAGGTATATAGTTTGTCAAGGTTTTTTGTTTATTACCAGGGCGGGACAACGTCCGTTAGGCCAGCTTGAATGACTAAACTGAATGAATCACTTTATTTCCTGATGAAAACCACATGAAAATCCGATTAGTAGTTTTCGAGTTTATCGCAAACAGACAGGCAGACATGCCAGCGGACTTTGTTTTATAATATGTAATGATACAAATCACCAGTAATTGTTATCCTACGTTGCAGACCAGTCCTCAGACAGGCAATTTATCAATGCCAATTCCAATAATAATAGGTCTTTCATAGGTTTACCTATGAAATTGCCGTTCTGCAGTACTGGCCATTTGAAATCAAAATAATTTTTGTTTGGCTAAGAATTCTAATTTCAAATTAATTTTATTTTTAAAACATGGAATTCTTTTTCCAAAAGTAGTCATTTGTTTATTAATTAGTGTTACATTTTCATCGCATTTCAA